>JAMZAV010001942.1:0-210852 GCA_024449915.1 Sweltsa coloradensis | reverse complement strand
AAAGGGTTTGGGGGGGGAAAAAACCCCTTTTTTTTCTTAAACCTTTTTAAAAATTTTAACAAAAAAAAAGAAAAATTTTTTTTTTTGTTAAAGGAGACTCTTTTCCCCTTTCAAATTTCAAATTCATTTATCCATTTGGATTTTTTAGAGGTACCATACCCAATGTGTGAAAATTCTTTGGGTAAATCATTTTATTAAGGGGTTAAAAAAATAAACAAAAAAAAATTAATTTTTTTTTTTACCCCATATCAAAATTTTAAAAAAAAAAAATTGGTAAAATTAAATTTTTAAAAAGGAAAATTTTGTTTGGGGGCGTCTTTTTAACAGTAAATTTATACCTAAAATAAGTTTAGGGCGAAAAAAACCCTTCAAAGTGGTTTAGTTGTAGGTTTATAAGTCAGGGGGGGGGGAGAACCCCCGCGTTTAGGGGGATTTTTTCCCTCCCCCTTTCCAACAAATCATTATAAATAAAGGGGGGGTGTAAAAACCAAATGTTAAGTGGAAGGGGTTTTATCCCCCCGAAATTTTAAAAATAAAAAAATCAAAATTTTCCCCTTTTCAGGGAAGTTTGGAAACCATTTAGGGGAGTTTTTTAAAAGCCCTTTTATGGGAAATGATATCAAGAAAATGGGGGTTCAGCCCAAAAAAAAGAAAAAAAAAAAAAAAAAAATTTTCCTTTTTTTTTAGGGTAGGAAAAAATGGAACTTGGGTTCCCGAAATATAAAATAAAAAAAGCTATTTATTTATTTGAATGTTCAAAATTAACTGATGGGGCCCTCTAGCCTGGGTTTTAGTATAGAGAGTTTTGAAGATTTTTTAAAAATAATTTTAAAATATGTGGGGCCTATGCAATGCTAATTTAAGGTTAGCCAAATTAATTTTTTTAATAAAATCATGACCAGAGCTCCCTCCCCCCCCAAAAAAAAAAAAACAAAAAAAGCAGTTTTTAAGAAATTATATTTTGTTGCAAAGGGAAGGGACGTTTTTTTGCAATTAAAAAAAATGGAAGAACCTGACTGGTTTTGTTTATACCCTTGTGCCGAAAGGGGGGATGTTTTCAGAAGGTCCGGGGCAGCCCCGCAACGTGAATTCTTAATTTCTTTTTTCCCCGCAGATTCCCAAACCCTTTGAAGGTAATACGGGGGAAAAGACTGTGCTAAACTTTAGGCAATTATGAGGTCCTATCTCAGTTTTAAAGCCGTCTTATCGGGAAAAAAACTTTTGATTGTTAAAAAAAACATTTTTTAGAAGTAAGGTAGAGGAAAAAAAAAATCAAAAAAAAAACTGCTCCGCTCGCAGGCGTCGAGTGGTTTTCTCGCTATAAGTGAGGAAAGTCACTGCAGGGGTACGGCTCGCCGGTGAGCGTCGTATTCGCGCTCGGCCCCGCCTTCCCGAAGACACTGCTCTACCCCCCCCCACTATAGCCGCTTGAAATCAAGTATCAAAACCCATTTATGGTGATATCTCAAAATTGTGGCGGAGACGAAGATATGCGATAGAGAAAATTACCAATATTGTAAAAAATAACAAAACTACACTTGGGAAGGCAACAAAGTTTACAAAGCGATATCCTTCATGCCAACAGTGTTAGTAACAACAACAATGGATAAAAATTGGTCCCCGATTATCAATCTGTACAAGATAGTAATGAACCCAAATTTCCTGAAAGATCTGCGACCACCACCCCTCTGTCACACAGGTATTTTTTATATTTTTTTTTTTACACTTTTGTTTCTAGTATTTGTGCGTAAATGCATACGGGTTTTAAAACTAAATTATTTTAAATCGCAGTCATTGTCAATGAATAATAATAATAGTAATAGTAATGATGATAATAATAATAATAATAATAATTATAAATAATAATAATAATAAAATAATAAAATAATAATAAAAAATATAATAATAAATAATAATAAAAATAAAAAAATAAAAATGTAAAAATCCAGCGGCGACGGTTTATACTGTGATGATGAGAGTTGAAAATTTAGAAGACCTAGACTTCTCAACGATTTCGTTTTCAAATGAAAGATAAATTAGATAAAAGCATAAGAGTGGGGATTGGAAGATATAAGTGCTGGGAAGAAAAAGGTTGATATATTTTTAGCTCCCCCCGCCTTCAACAATTACGTATCGAACGAATAAACCAACGGTCGCTCGCAATCATGTAAAGTTGATACTTTATTTCATGATAAGGTATTATAGTGAAACAAAAATTTCTCATGAAAAGCTGATGGACAACAAAAATCAGTAGGTTCAGGTGGTAGATAGTATTTTTTTACTTTTTGGGACAGGCGTGTTTAGGCTACTTAAAATATAAAAGTAACAATGTTTTGTGTTCCCAGTGACAACCAACCATTCACCCAACTGACAAACGATTTATAAGCAAATTTTGCCCCATTTTGTTAGAAGAACATGCAAGTTTTTTTTTTTTTTTCCCTTTGCATGTAGTCTGCACATGAATTTAGGCACACCATTTTTGAACGGGATTTTGCGGTATGCTTCGTATGCCGCGGTAGTGTAATACAGTCGTACTTTTTACGTAAATGGGTCATGTGGGATTCTTGACACCAAAGAGATTCCATGTTGTAGGATAGACCTAAAAAAACCCGCACTTGCACCATCAGGTTACCCCCCCAACCCAATAAAACTTTTCGGCTTTTTCTTTTTGGGGCTAATTTTTTTCCGCAACAAATCATATCTTTGAGATTGAAGGCGAAAAAGTAAGGACTAACCCCTGCCATCCCCACTATAATACATTTTATGTACACTTATAAATTTAATAACGGGCCTCTCGAAACGAGATGCCCAACTAACTTCAAGTGATAGACTGATGACTGGGGGGACTTGAGAGGCGAGCGTTCCAATGAACCCGCAATTTGTGGGTTGGGAGCGAGCGAGAGCGAGCGACCCGCAGTGACGTCAGTAGGCGTCCGTTTCCTGCAGTGATTTTTTTAAACCTTTTTACTAGCCGCCAATGTCCGATCAAGCTCAATCCAAACCTATTCCACAAAAATTGAAGAATTAAATATATTAGGGTACGCCCAAATAAGAGAGGAGCTTTAATTGGAGTAGGCACAACTTACAAGTAATTAAAGGGCCCGTAAAAGTGAGTTTTAAAAATCAATAGAAACATGGACCCCAAGTAGTTGTGTCTTTTCCCGACCACGTCAATAGGAGTTTTTAATTCATTTTCGCGCTTCGGGTCAGTAAATCACGACCGAAGTGGCGAGTACTAGCGGCGAGTCACGGGACAGGTCCCGGTTATCTGTCAATATAGTCTGTTCTACTAAAACCAAAGGGAAGGCCCCGTTCCAATCATGAACAAACATTACATAGTCAACAACACTTGTTTTTAAAAATATTCCCCAATTTTAGTAGTAGGTTTAAACATCAGTTTTCGTAAAAACGTAAATGTCAAAATGCTGCCAGGCATAAACATTTGAACGGGGGCCTCCCCGATGAATAAGTTCGCGTGTTAGCTTGTACTAGTACATATTAAAACAATACCACTCATCACAGTACACATACACTCAATTTACATTTTACATTCACACTCAAAATTCCCCTCACACTGGCCACATTTTTTTTATCATTTATGTGGTTTTTATGAGAAGTTTTTTATTTTCTTTGTTTTTCTAAATTGAGATTTTTGAGGTATTGTTATTATGTGTTTTAATTATTGAATGGTTGGTATATTCCCATTTATTTCATTGGTATATATTTTTTTAGCTTTTTTTAAACTCAGAGAGTACAAAACCAAAATATGGCGTAACATAACCCAAAATTTCATAATTATTATATTAACATATTGGTTTCTGGTTTGAAAATGACGGATTTTTCTCTTCCAAAACTTTTCGTAGGTAAAAAAATTTAGAAAAACTTTAAAAATATCATGTGCTCAAAATACTATGCGAATTTTCACTGCAGACTCACGTCACGCAATTCACTAACAAAATCACTCTCGTTTGCAACAATATGGCCTTTTTCAGTTTTAAATTTTTGTTTTCAACTCGCCCCCCTAGGTAGTAAAAATTCTCTTTTTTTTTCTTGAAATCTTAAAAAAGTAGACGCGAGCTTCAGAAAAAAGTAGGTCATCTGTTTTACCCATTGCACCCCTCATCACGAAGTTGAAAGCCTTCCTTTTAGAGAAAAAATCTACGTAAAGGTTTCGGGCAGTGTTTAACTTTCCCAAAAGCTTATGTTTTTTGAGTAGAGCAGGCTGGCACAAAAATATAAGAGCCATTCCAAACCAAAAAAAAGATTAAAAAACCCCCTTAACAGCATATTGACGACAGAAGAAAAATACTGGGATAGTGCATCGCATTTTAAAAATTTTTCTTTGACGGTGGGGGGGGGGGGGCACCCTGGTATCGAAAATCACTCGTATTTGTGATGGGAAAGGCCGTATCTAGCGGATGGTGATTTTGATTATGTGGCGTTTGACTTCTAACAGTGCAAGTAGGGACAACAACAACAGTGCAAGCACAAAAATAAGTCTACGTCAAGACTCAAGATAAGACTGAAGAGTCCACCCTATTGGTTTGTTATTTACCTTTTCCTGGTAATTAATTGTAAAAGTGACATGATGCTCTATACACGAGTTACGAGATGTAAGGCGTCGTTTCGATTTAAAGATAATTTTTAAGTTGCAAATATTGTATTTTGCTATGTGTGAATAAGAGAATATGTACATGTTATGTAAATCAATCCAGAAATTACAAAATTCATCTCAGCGGAGTAGAGAGATGTACATGTGTTTTTTTTGACCTAATTTAAAGCGAGCATTCCTTCAAAGCTTGTGTCGCGTGCTAAGAGATAGCCCCCAAAAAGAGACGCAGCCGCCTCGAAACCGGGAAATGCCCGGCGATCACGGCCCCTACTCGTGCCTGTTGCCCGGGCACTAAACGGCGAAAATGAAGGAAAATTTTCCTTTTAACATTTTAAAAATTTTAATTTTGGTAACTCGTTATTATTTTAAATAATTTTTTTAAATGGAGTTACTTAGGTAAATAGATGTTGGGAACATCTTTACAAAAAGGTGAACAAACCCTTTAATTTGGTAGGGCCCAAGTTCTACTATAAAAAGTTTTTTTTTTAAATTAAAGAACATAATTTATTTTTGGGGATCAACTAACAATAATTAGGTCCCTAGTGAAGATAGATTTTTCAACGTCGGGGGGCTAGGCCACAGGGGGTATATTTATAGCAATTTAGGGCCCCGGAACCAAAGTTTGAACAAAGGTATTCATTTTTTCCCCGTTTTGAGTACAGTCAGTGGTTGGGAACGTTTTCTTTACAAAAAGGTAGTTTTAAAACAATTTTTAAATGCCCCCAAATTTAACGTAATTTTTTAATACGAACCACGTTTGATCAAAAAAAACCTATGAGGCCTACTTAGATGTGCAGTGAATTTCAGTAGGCCTACAATCAAAAGATTTTTTCCCCAGACAATCACATTATTACTATTTTTGGAAGTTGCATAAAAGGGCCCCACGCAGCGCTCACCCCAACACGACTATAAGAAAAGGAAATGTCGCCCGTGCTTTGAATCTAGGGCCCCCAGTTAGAGATTGGTGTTGTCAGGTAAGAAGGCCCCGCCCGCCCCGGAGAGAAGCGCCTGGTCAGTGTTCGACTCGCCGAGCACACTCAACGGGGACATTGACATTTTTCTCCCAAAAACAAGGAGCCAAAAGCAGTCCAATCAACGTGGGCCCCGGCTCTACTAGAGGTGACCCTTTCCCTGGGTGGTTACCAGACGGGTTCACTACCCAAAACACCCGGGCAGTTGCTGCACCCGGAGGCCCCCACCGTTGCAGGTTGGTACTAACTGTTGTGCACTCTCGACTCCACTTAACACTTGAGATTTACCACCCCACCTAAGACTAAGACCTGTTTTTTATTACGAGCATTTTACGCGCGTTTAAAAGAGCTGCTACAGGCCTTAGATTCCATAGATTCAAGTAATGTAGTAGTAACAACAGTAATAGATTTAAATTAACCTGAGAACATGGGGGGAATTTAACAAGAGATGAAATGTTTTTCACTCGAGTGGTTTTTTCTTTTCTCAATAATTTAGAACAGAGCGAAAAAAAAGTTTCCCCGTTTGGGGGGGTCCTTAACCCTATACCGCCGGGGTTTGTTAAATAAAAAGTCAGTTTTTGGCGTTTAGAATCTAATCTAACGTTCCGCGCGACTGAGATAATTGATGGAACTAATTCAATAAAACTATGTCACATTTCTACTAAAAGTTAACGTTCGTTGACGACGAATGCCATGAAATGTCAAAATATTAAATACGATCAAATGTTGGCGAATGTTTTGGCATAAAGTAAAATACTCTCTAATGATGAGGATATTTTGTGGAGTAGACCAAGCTTAGGGACTAGGCTGACAATATGTATTGTTCAAGATTTTGTTTCAGGGGTAAGGGATACTTTCGTCTGAAAACTGTATTGTGGCCTTGGCCTGGGTACACTTTTGTCCTAAAGGCTTAAACAAGACATATCCAATTTATTTCACACAAAAATGTCAGTGGGCCTGCGCAACACTTTTTAGTAAATAATACATCAAAAGAAACGTTTTAAAAGGGGTAAGGCCTTTGGGTAAAAAGATTGAAATTTAAAAATGAAGTTTGATGTTCGACTGTATTGTTTTTGAAAATCACGCACAGCGATAATTACTGACCGTATTTTGATTTCAGGTTTTAGTAGTTTCCATTTTAGCCGCCCCAGCGCGCAGAACGTTAGATTCCATTTTTACTTTGGGAAATTGGGGGGCCTCCCCAACGGGGAAACTTCTTTAAAAACCCCATAGGGGGGGTTTTTTTTTTAGGAATTTCCCCCCTTTTTGCATTTGATCCCCAGATTTAGGAATTTTTAAAAAATTTTTTTAATTTTTTTTGGCAAAAGTTTTTACAAAAAATGTTAACGGGTTTTAAAACCCCCCTTTACAAAAAAATTTTGGAAAAAATGGGGGGGGTCGGGGGGGAAAAAGGCTTTTAAAATTTATCCCCCTTTTTTTTTTTGGTTTTAAAACCCCCAGCCGCGGGGGGGAAAAGAAAAGGGAATATTAAAAAAACATTCCTCAACAAAATATTCGAAGGTCAAAATGCCAAAAATGAAAAATTAAAAAGATTTTTTTTCAATTTTTTGTTTTTCTTTTTTTTAGGAAAATTTTGTAAAAAAAAAAATTTTTAATTTTAATTTAAAAAATTTAGGTGGGTCCCCAAAAATTTTTTTCCTGAAAAAAAGTCCTTTTAGGGCTAAGCCTAATGAAAAAAAATAAAAGAATTTGTGAAATTTTTAAAATAATAATAAAAAAAATTTTTTTTTTTAAAACCCAAAAAAGGGTTTTGGGCAATAAACTGTTAGAAATAAAATTTAATTTTCCCCAAAACCCCCCACGGATTTTAAAAGATTTTTAAGGGAAAAGGTTAAACCCCCACAAAGAAGTTAGAAAAAGGGGGAGGGGGGGTTTTAAAGTTAAAAAATCAACCTTTTTTTTTTCATAACGGGGGGAAATTAAATAAATTAGAACAGAATTTTTGAAAGTTAATAGAAACTTTTTAAATTAAAACCCCTGGCCAAACCCCAATAAATTCAAAAAGGGGGGAAACAAAGCCCCGGGGGGCCCGACGGGACAATTTTTCCCCCAAAAGGGCCAAAAAACAAACAGGATTTGAAAAAATTTAGGAACACCCCCTTATTTGGGAAAACGTGGGCCTTCCAGATTTAAAAAAATCTAAATAAAAAAAAATTTTTTTTTTTTTTTTTTTATAAAATTTTTTTAAATTTCATAAACTGAAATACAATTTAACCCCTAAAAAAAAAATTTGTAAAATAAATAATTAATTTTAATAGGAAAAATAAAAAAAAAAATTTTTTTAAAAAAAAAAAAAGTGAAAAAGGAATTTGGGGGAAAAAAGCAAAAAAAATTTTTAAAAGGGGTGAAAACGGAACAAATTTAAAAAAAAATAAAAAAAACTTATTTGGGGTTGGGGGTGTTTTATTTTTTTTCTTGGGTAATAAAAAAACTTTTGGGGGGGGGTTTTTTTCCCCAAAAAAATCAAATTAATAAAATTTATTTGATTTTTTTTGAATTAAAAAAAAAGGTTTAAAAAAAAGGCCGGGAAAAAAAAAAGGGAAAACTAATAATAAAATTTTTCCATTAAATTTTTTGGGCCCTAAAAAGAAAAAAAGTTTTTTTTGTTTAAAAAAATCTTTTTTAGTAAAAAACTCAAAAAAAGGAAAAAGCTAAAAAAAAATTTTAAAAACTTTTTTTTCAAAGGGTTTTAAAATTGGTTTTCCCCCTTAATTTTAAATTTGGTTTTCCAAAAACTTTTCTTGTTTTTATTTTATTTCGACCGGGGTAACCGCAGGGTAATTTTTTTTTTTTTTTTTAAAGTCAAAAAAAAAAATTTTTAATAAATTTTTTTCTTAAAACGATTAATCAGCCCCAAAAAAAACACGATTAGGGGCGACTTTTTTTTTTTTTCCCAAAATTGGTATTATCAACTCGTTTTTTAAATTTTGCTTGTTTTTTTTTTCCCCCTTTCTGTAGCAAGGGGGCCCCCCCCAGCCGGCCGCATTAGTCCCCTTCCCCTTTTTTGGTTTTCCAAAACAAATGTGGCCCTACCCCCCAAAAAATTTAAATTTTTTGGGCCAACTAAAAAAAAAAGGGCCTTTAAATTTTTTTAATATTTTTTTTTAAAATTGGTGGGTTGTAAATTTTTTACTTAAAACCGTTTTAAAAACCGAAAACGTAGTGAAGTAAAAAATTGGGGTTTAGGGCCAAAAATTTTTTAAAAAGGGAAAATTTTTCCCCAAAATTATTCTTGGGGGTTTCTTTTTTTTTAAAAAAGGTTAAAAATGTAAAAATAAAGAATGGCTGTCCATTTTAAAATTTAAAAATTTCGACGAGGACAAATAAAGTTTTTAGTAACCCCCAAATCGGTTTAGTATTATTGTATGGTTTTCTCCGGAATTAGTCATCGGAAAGGGGAAAAATGCCTTTTCCCAAATTTGAAAAAAAAATAGCGGGGTTTTTTTTTAAAATAAAAACCCAGATTTCCCAACGGATTTTTTTTTACATTTGGGGTAAAGGGGGAAAAAGGGGGCCCCCAAAAAAAACCCCCTTTTTTTTAAAACCCAAATTGGGGTTTCCCCAAACCCGAAATAACCAAAATTTCGGGAAACCGCGCCCCTTTTTTATAAATCATGGTTCAGACATATTCAGAAGGGAACCCAAAAAAATTCAAAAAAGAAAAATTAAAAAAAAAAATTTTTAATCAAAAAAATTTTTTTGGAAAGAAGATAAATTTTATTTTTTTTTTAAAATTTAAAAAAGGGGGGGGGGGGGAAAAAGGGGCAAAAGGAAAAAAAAAAATAAGGGCCTATTTTTTTAAAAGGGGTTTTTTTGGGCCCCGATTTTACCCTTTTATCCTTAGAAAAAAAATTTTTAAAATTTTTTAAAAATAAAAATAAATAAATTTATTAAAAAATAAGAAAAATGGAAACTTAAAAAAAAATTTTTTCAAAGCGAATTTTTTTAAAGTTTACCAAATTTTTTTTATTTAAACTAAACCCGAAGTACAGCGAAGATGAAGTAAAATATAAAAACAAGTTTGGGGGGGTTAAACCTTTTAAAAAGGGGAAAAAGGGAAAAATTTTTGAAAAAAAAGGGGGAAAAAAATTTTTTAAAATTTTTCAATTTTTTTTCCCAAAAAGTGCCAAACCCATTAACCAAAACTAAAAGATTTACATTAATTTTCCCACCCCCAAAGGGAAAAATTTCCCCCAATTTTTGAATGCAGTTAAACGGCAAAAAAATTATTAAAAATCTTTTTTTGGGTGTAATAGTAAGGTTTTAAAAGAGTTAATTATTATTTTTTAATTAAATAAAATTTAAATAATAAAAAAATTTTAAAAATATAAAAAATAAAAAGTATGTCAGCATGAAAAAATTGAAAAATTTTTTTTTAAAAAAAAAAAATTCAAAAATCTGGGTCCCAATAAGCCCGGGGCCCCAGAAAAATTTTTTTTTAAACTCCGGGGCCTTTTAATGATTTCCATAAATTATCAGAAAAAGTTTTACCCCCAACGAAACCAGAATAAAATCAAACAAAAAGGGGTTTGGTTTTTAGGGGTTTAAATTTAAAAACCCAAAAAAAAGCAAGTTTGGTATTGTTTTTTAAATTTAAAAAATTGGAATTTAAAAAAACCTTACAATTAAAAAAAAAAAAAAATTAAAAAATTTATAATAATAATTTTTAAAAAAATTTTTTTTAAAAAATAATAATATATTATTTTTATAAAAATATAAAAAAAATGTTTTTTAAAAGATATAAAAAAATTTAATTTTTAGAAAACAGTAATAAATTTATTTTGGCCGTTTTTTTGAATTTGCTTAATAAAACCCGGGTTCTTTCAAAAGCCCGGGGTTTTAATGGTTTTAAACGGTGATTGGACCCGCCTTAAAGGGCCTAAAAAAAAAAAAGGTTTTGGGGGGGGTTGATCCGCGGGCCGCTGTCCATTCTATACTGATTTCTAATTAAAAAAAAATTTTTTTTTCCTCCCCCCTTTACGTAGTGGTCATTTGAGACCCGGAACCAACAAAAAAATTGCAAATACCAAAAAAATACACGAAAAAAAACCCAAAAATCTCTTTAGTTTATATAATGGTAAACAAAAGGGGGTTCCCCGGGGGAAATTAACATTTTTTGATTTTGAGAATTTTTTTTAAAAATTGCACACATATAGAATGAGGTACATTGAGTTTAACTATGGACACACGTACCTCGCGACGAAATACGTTAGTTGATGTTTTTACTACTTCACACGTCGCCTTAGTGTTTCTACAACAAATAAACGCGGGGGGAAATAAAAATATTTATAAAAAAAAAAAGGGGGAAAAATAAAATGTAAAGTGATCTGTTTACGTTTCATTTTTTTTGTTTCTTTAATTTTTCGGCCAACTTTTCAAGTGGCATTAAAACAATGAAAAAATGAACGCATTGCAAAACTACGTTGTAGGTTTTTACTTAGTGACTTTTTTTTCTTTGATTTCAAGCTGGACAAAAAAGTTTTTTTCAAAATTAAAAATAAAATGAAAATACTTATTCGAAGTATAAAGGGTTTAAGGTTTAATCGAGACGGTTTGGAATTGGCAGAATAACAAACCCCACTTGGGAGGGGGAATTTAAAATTTTATTCATATAATGCATATTTTAGAATCATAATATCCTGTACATTAAATTACAACAAATAGAATGATTTTTGGGTACAAAAAACCCCCAAAAAATATTTTAAAAGCTTTTTTATACTTTTTTAAATCTGAACAATTTTGGAAACATCAAGGGCATAAACGATCATGTAATTTTTTAATATACCCCCAGCCTCTGCAGGGAAAAATGACTATGTAGAGAAATAAAAGTAAATTTTATCAGAGAAAACAACAGAAGAATTTTATGCATGAGGATGTTTTTCCCTAGTTCGTAAAATGGCCACGGGAAAATTTGCCCAAGCCTCTTTTTTTTTTTTTTTTTTTTTTTTTGCCCCCCATGAAAAATTAATTTATCGTTCTTAAAACATCCAACACGAGCCATGAGGGAAAAAAATTTAAAATCCATTCAAAACCATGTTCATGGGGGGAAAGATGTAATTTCCAAAAGGGGTTTTTTTAAGCGGTTTTAAACCACACCCAGGGGTGTAATCGATATTTTAAATCTGTTCACCAAAGAAAAAGGGGCTTCGCATGGAAAAGGGGCCTACTTTGGAAAAACAAAAACTTTTGTGCTTAGGCTAAAAAAAAGTTTAAAGAACTTAAATGATGGGGGATGTTTTCCATGGGTTACGGGGTTGAATCCCGTCGGGGAATTGAAAGGGCGACTTTTCCCCCGCCTAGGAAGAAGGGAGTAACCCCGGACCACCCCAAATCCACCCCAAAAATTTTGGGACTTTTGGAGAGGGGAAGGAAATTAAAAGGTATTCACACGGGCATTACTGTTAGGATTGACCGGTCGAAACCCGCACCGGCACCAAAAAAGTTTTTTCTTTTTTTCTAAAAAACGCTATCGAATCAAAAAAAAAAAAAAAGGCTTTTGGACATATTTAAATTAAAAACTATCAAAATTATTTTAAAACAAAACAAAACTTAAAAAACTAATTGTTTTTTTTTCTATGGGGCCTCAAAGATAAGTTAAAAACCCCCCCCCCCCCCTTTTTGGCAAAAAAGCCGGGTTAATTTTGGGGTTTTGCCCCCCATTTAAATTTTTTTATTCAAAAAAAAAAAAGGGGTTCCCGATACAAAAAATGAAAAATTTTTTATTTTTTCAAAATTTTTAATTAATAATTTTAAAAACAAATTATAATTTTAAAAAAAATCAAAACCCCCTTAATCCCAAAAACTTAAAAAAAATTTATTAAATAAACCAAACAAAAAAAGGGAAAATAAACTTAAAAACAAAATCTTTTATTTGAATCCTAAAAATTTTAAACTAGGGGTTTAAAAAGCAAAAAAAAACTTTTCAAAGTTTTATTTTATACAAAAACAAAGAAATTTGACAAATTTGTTCTTAAAAAGAAAGAAAAACCTTTTTTTATTTTCAAAAAAATTTTACAAATTTCATTTTATACAATTTTTAAAGATAAATAAATTTTTTTTTTTTTTTTTAAAAAAAACAAACTAAAAAATTTTTTTGGACATAAAAAAAATTTCCCAATAAAAAAATGAAAAAAAAAATTGAAATTAAAAAAAGTTTTTCTTACAAAAATTTGTTTAAAAACCACTTCAGAATCAAATTAAAAATTCAAGCTAAAAGACCGGGGGGTTTCCCCAAAAATGGCTTAAAAAATTAATCCCAAAGGCCTATATTTTATTGTTCTTATTTTACACCAACAAATCCGTACATTGTAAAAAAAATGATTAAAACAAAAATATAATTAAATTTTTTAACAAAATTTTTAAAAATTTAAAAATTAAAAAACCCAAGCAACCCCAAAATAGCGTTGTGTTTAGTAAAATTTAAAGCAAAGGGGCCCCAAAAACTTAATATTGTTGAAAAACGACAATTTCAAAAAAAGAAAATGGGGAAAAATTGTTTTAAGGGGTTGTCTTCAACGCTAATTTTTGGGTTTAAAAAAAAAATTTTTTTTTTTTATTTTATCAAGAAATTTTAAAGTTATTTAGTACATGGCTTATTTCGCAAAAAATTCACCCTCTTTTTGGGCAAACAAGGGCAAAATTTTAAAAATTTAGGGGGAAGTGAACATTTTTTTATGGACTTTTGGGAGGACTCGGGGGGAAAAATGGTTTTTAAATTAAAGGAAACGGGGATGTACGGGAAAATAAGAATTTAGTTATCTATCGAAGGAAAAAAAAAAACAGAAGAAAATAAATGTTTCCTGTCCGTAGTTTTAAATACGAAAAATACTGCACCCCGGACGACGGAGTAGTTTTAAAACGCACCCCAAAGCCTCTTTAAATGATGGGAAACATCCTCAATAAAATTTTTCACTTTTCTTCACAAGCAATGCTGTGGATGCTACCCAACACACACACAAACATGTTAAAAAAAACAAGTAGGCCCATAAAATTTTAAAATAAGCCTAAAACAAAGAAAATATTTTTCAATAGTAGGGGGCCTACTGTTCATACCACTAGGAAAACGCTAAAATCCCTGCGTTGAGGATGAGCTTTTTTGAAGATTTTAGTTTGAGGAATCTATTTTTTTCAAGTGCCTTTTTAACGCATTGTTGGTGATTTTTGTCAATTTTCTATTTTTACTTGTAAATTTTTTATTAAAACTTAAAAAATCATATTAAAAACTTATTTATGGTTCTGGCTAACTTTTTTAACTTTTTATTTAAAAAAGCAAAACATCACCATACTTTTAAAGCCATGTGAAATGAACGTTGTAGCCCACCCCTTTGGTCAAAATCGCCCCAAAAGTCACGAAAAAATCGCAAAAAATCGGGAAAAAAAAGTTTTAAAAATACGATATTCTGAGAAAATTTCTTCGATGAACCCAAAAAAAAAATAACCTCTAAGTTGAGAGATTTTGAAGGTCCCCTCCAATTTTATCAAGATCGGATATGCCGTTTGCCCTTTTAAGAGTTTCAAAAGACAGAAAAAAACAAACAAAAAAAAAACAAAAAAAAAAACAAAAACAAACAAAAAACAAACAAAAAACAAAAAAAAACCCAAACAAATTTTTGGGGGCAGTGAAATTGAAGTCTTGTTCGCTCATCCCAAAAACAGTTTTTTACAGTTGACCCAAAACAGAATTTCCATTCACCAACCCCCTGGGGGAGAAGCAATTTTTTGGGGGGGCGATCAGAAACATTTGGGCCCGAAGGCCCCCCGGGAATTTTAAAAAACGGTCCCAAATTTTGGAAAAAATTTTAAGAGATGGGGGCAAGGGAAAATTCAATAAACTGGGGTAGGGTGTGGATTCCCCAAAGGAAACCTTTTATAGGACCCCCTTTTAATAATTAAAGATGTTTTTTTTGGGGCGTAGAAAAAATACCTCTATGCTGAGAATCCTGATTTTTAAAATTCCTTGAAATGGGGGTGGGATTGCCAAACTGATTGGGGGGTTTCCGGAAAAAAAGTGAATCCTTTGTCAAAGGGGGGACTTTATGTTCTCGTGACCCCAAGGTTTCAAATGGGAAGTAAACTTTTTGGCCCTATCCATATACCTGTGTGGTGAAAGGTCGTGTGTCCCTCCCCGGGGAAAAAAGTTGCGCTTTGGCCCTCAAGGGAAGAAAGCAGTTTTAAAAAAAAACACCTAAATTTTTAAAAAATTTAAAAATTTTCAACCGAGGACAAAGAGAGAATTTCAAAAAAAGGTAAGGGCGTCTCTTTTATTTCTATAAAATTTCAGAAATTTAGATGGGGTGGAAAAGGATTTTTTTGTGGCTCAGGAAACCAATACCCCATCGGAGGGGGCAATTATTACTCTCCCCCGTGACTTCAGTATGGGGACACATTTTTACTAAAATTGACTATAAAAATTTTTTTCAACAAATTCAAGTGAAATTAATTTCTCATTAAAACCCTAGCCTACAACCCCGTTCTCTTTTTAATCCGTTTTTTAATATTTCGGCACACTTGGGGGGAAAAAATTTTAACACATTTTTCCCCCTTTTCCCCATTTTTTTTTATTTTTTTTTTTTGGGTTGTCTGCAATTTCCCCCTAGGGGCTGTCATCAATTCCCCCTTTTTAAAACCCCGTGCGTGCCGCTTCAACGCCCATTTTTTGAAAAGTTGCTTCTCAAATTGCGGAAAAAAAGTCCCGATAATTTGGGGGGAGAAAGCTGGGTTATTTGGGGAAGAATGTGGATTTCGTAACTTTTTTAATGACCCTGGTTGATTGGCTTTTTCAAGAAGGGTTTTTGCAAACAACATGTGGGTTGTTTTTGAAATTGAAAAAGCAAAAAAATGGGGTATAATAATTAACAGATTCACGGGGGGTTTTAAGGAAGCCCCAAAATTTTTTTAAAAACTTTTTAAAAGTGTTTAAAAGGTGTAACAAGTTTTTTTTAACTCTTCCAATAAAAGGTTACCAAAGGCTCGGCGTTTTACACTTTCATTGGAATAAACAGGTTTTTAATGTATAAAAGTTGATCCTATTTGTAGAGACCCGGGGAAACCACCCCAATCTTTTAAAATTTAAAAAAGAAAAACACACAAAGGATTAAAAAAAGGGAACTAAACAACATTTGAAAAATCAGGCCTTATTTTCGTCCAAGAAAAAAAATGCCCACACAGTTTAACAATTGAATTTCTTCCAAAATTCCCTCTTTGGTGGTGTTTTTAAAAAATAAAGGGCAAAATTTTGGTTTGCAAAAAGCTGTTGAAAAACCCTTTGAAAATTTCCGAAAACTCTTCAGATGGGGGTTCATGTTGAGAATTTCATCTCTTTTTCCCAATACGGGTTTCGTTAATCTTTAGCAGTAAAAACACAAACTTTTAGACATGGCCCCCATTGTTCTTGATTGCCTTGGCATTTCGAAAAACCGGGGAGTCAGTGTTCCCAGTCGGGGGGGGCGAAGGAAAACCCCTTTTTGGGGGGGTTGTAAAGAAAATTAAAGGGGTATTTAAACCACCGCAAAACGGAATGTTTTTAACCGAATTTGCGAAAAAAACCCCGGCCATTTCCAAACGGGATTTAAAAAGAAACTTTTGTTTAACTAAAATTTATGACAATTTTAATTTTGTTTGAAAATGGTTTAAACCGAGCCGTTATATATTACCTTTCTTTTAAAAACTCTTGGATAGGTATTTAAAATTCTTAGGGGGGAATTTCCCCTGAACATCAAAGGTTTTTTTGGATTCAGATGGCTCCAAAATTGAAAAGGGGAAGGCTTATTTCTCCACTTTAAATAACGTTCACTAAGCGACTTTTCAGTTTTATGGGTTTTTTCCCATGTAACCTTAATAATTTTAGTGTCGTTTTAAAACCTTTTTGGTTAGAAGTTTAAATTCACTAAGCTATAGAAAAAAAGTAAATTCCTTTTTCAAAATAAATTCTAAAAAAACTAATTAATATAAATAGAGTTTTGGGAACCGGAATGGGCTGAGGGGTAACAAGCTGAAAGGGGCCCGGAGTTTTTCCCCCGGTGGACGGATCAATTGTTCCCTTTCCGATGTAAGGGATTTAAAAAGTTTATTTGCGAAACATCTGGGTTTTTGTTTAAATAAAAATTGCGAGGTACCCAAAAAAAACAAAATTGTCCACCTGTTGACTTCACAGGAAGAGGTGGGATGGGGTAGATTCATGGAACCGCCAAAACCCCGGAAATTTAACCAGGAAAAAGGTTTTTTCCCCTAGGGGCACATAGTCAACCTCCATTGCTGCCCGAAGTACCCAAAAGGGGGCCCGGCGCAAGACTTCCCAACAATGAAGAAATTTTATCTAGATAAGGCACAACTTTAAATTTTTTCCAAAAAATTATTTAAAAATTTGTATTTAACTTCTTTCCTTTATTTTTAAATAAAAAACCCATTTTTTTAACCTTTTTTACAATTTTTGATTTAAATTAGAAAAACAATCTAATTCATCAAAATACCGCATTAACTCTTCTAATTTTACTTTTCATTCACAGGCGGCGATATGACCTAACGGTTGAAGCGCCATAGTTTCTCACTTGTCGTAGAAATAAAAGCATACATAGGGACAAATGTCATGATAAATATTTAAAAACTAACTGTCTACAAGTAAATAGTGAAAAAACTAATGTAATGGTATTTAATCCTAGCAACAAAGGTAAAAAAATATAAACATCCACACAGATTCAGTTAGATTGGCACAAGTGGAAGAATTTTAAAGTACTGGGTTGATCATGGATCAAAGCCTATCTTGGAACCCTCACTTTGAATACATTGCTAGTAAGATCAGTTCAGGATTTTTGTAATTAAGAAACTAAAACAGCCACAGTAACATAAACCCTTCTAAAAATAGCGTATCACGTTTTTGTAGAGTCCCATATAGCATACGGCATCATTGCATGGGGAACAGTAGCAAAAAAAAACACTGTTTATATTAAAACCCCGGGAAAAGGGCATTGTGCAATGTTTGGGTCTAAAAGAAGAAAAACCTGCAAACCATACTTCCGATCACAAAAATTTTTAACGGTCCCAAAAAGTACATATATGAATAAAATCATTATAGCGGACCTACCTTTTTAACGCATTACGCCAAAACATTAATTTTTATAGCATAACCCCGAACAAAAAAAAAACCCTTTACTTGGACATTCGTCTTTGAAGCTACCCGTAAAGCCCCAAAAGAATGCTGGTAAAAGGTTTTTTAAATTTGTTTCCTAAACCATTAAAGAAAAAGGCCTAGTGATTTACAAAAAAAAAAAGAATTCTAAAGGGCACTCTTAAAAAAAGCCTATTTAAACCATATCTGAATTACTTAGAAACCTACCAGGTAGGTACTGGGGGTCCCTTTAAGATGACAAACCAATATCCCCAATTATATTAATGATATGACAACATATTTAGTAAAAAAATGCTGATCCCAATGATGGGGGTTTCAAATTTTAACTTTTAATTTACCGGAATAAAGGTTTTGATTTTTTATTAAACATTATACTATAATATGTTTTTTTGAAAAGAGGGAATAAAATTTTTTTTGTGGCCCAGGCCAATTTTAAATTTAATTTTTTTTCAACTAAAGATGGTTTTACAAAATCGACTTATTTTTCCCCGGTTTGGTTTTTATTTTTTATTATGCAATTGAAAACCCTAAAGCTTTTATACTTTTTTAATACTTTTTATTAAGATGATAGCACAAAATAGCAAAAAAAGGAAAATTTAATTTTGGATTTTTGCTTAAGGTATTCGCCCGCTTTTTTCTATTTTCCAAAAATGCTACCAAGTCAAAAAAAATTTAACTTTGAAAACTTGGCTTTTTTTTTAGAAATCAAAAATTTTTTTCAAATTTTTTTGATCTGGTACCGGCCAATATGCCACCTCAAAATAATTTACAAATTTAAATTTGCCAAGGCACACCATTCAAAGTGGGTGTTTTGTTTTTTTTGACATTAATTTTCAAATGTTTTTTTTTTGGCGACTAGAGAAAAAATAATTTTTTTTTACAATTGTCTTTCCTGCGAATTTTTTTTTTTGGGGGTACAAATCGGTAAAAAAAAACCCCCAAAAAGGAAAATTTGAGAAAAGAAACTGTCAAAAAAATCTTTTTTTTCTCAAATCAGTCCAAGAAATACAGTTTAAAAAAATGTCACAAAAACACAAAACCCTATGTTGAAGGGTGCCTTGGCGAAATTTAAGTTTTAAATTTTTTTGAGGTGGCATATTTGGGCCGTGTACTGGATAGAAAAATTTGAAAAAAAAATTTTTGAAAAACTAAAAAGCCCGGTTTTAAAACCATTAACTTTTTTTTTACTTGGTAGCGTATTTTTGGAAAATAGAAATTCGCGGTCGAATAGCCTTTAAAATAAAGTGTTCTGTTTAAGACAGAAAATGATCTTTTTATGTTTTATGTTATTATTTAGGTTTGCTCGTAAAATTCTTGACAAGTTAAATGGCAGTTATATTAAAATGATAGAACTATGTATGCTATCCAAAAACGCAAATAAAAGAAATGAAAAGAAAATTTTTTTGTAGGGAATTTTTTATCGATAAAAACAGGGAAAGAGATTTTTTAGGCCTATAGGTTTAATTATTTAAAATGGCCCTTTTTATTCAGTTGTAAAAAATTACAAAGGGGAAGATAAGATAGCAAATAAATAGGTTTACACAATAACGGTACACACAACAAGTATTTTATATTGACGAGGCAAGGCCCGCAAAGCTTTAATCAAAAAAAATTACGACACTAAAAGTATCCTTGAGTCTACAAACTGCTTTATTACGAATTTGTTTTTTTTTCGAGGAGAACATCTTCGGCGAGACAGATGTTCACAGACAGAAACAGAGTCGCCGTCCCCAACCCGGGAGAGCGTAGCCCAACAAGATCGTAAAGGGGGACCAGGGGACGACGACGGGGGCGAAACCCCCAAACGCAGGGGGGTTCGATCCAGGGAATTACCGGCCAGGGGGCGTCAGCTTTTCTCACGATGCACGACTTCAGGCACATTAGCAAGGTAAGTAACGTAGTAAGTAGTCATTGCTCAGGGGTTTCAGAGGTATTTAATTAAAGGTGTTGGCTGAGTTTCCTTTTGTAGTTTCAACTACTAATATAGAGGGAGAGGGGAGCAGTAGCGGACACAAATTTTGAGAGGATAGGGGAAAGAAGTGGAAAAACTTGTTCAAAAAACCCCAAAAGGGCCCCGCCCGAAGTAGGAAGCGGAAAGATGTGATGATGATGTTTCTATAATTTATGTGTATGCTATTCCTAGATCCATCATGAAAAGGGTTTGAGTGAAACCAAGGTTTCATATATTTTGGTGATATCACGCATGAAGCCCAATGCTATTTTTGTGGTCACTTAATGCACATTTAAAACAGACGCCGAGTGAAACCGCTCCGCAAGGCGCATTGACACCTTTGGGGGGTTTTTATCTGGGGTCTTGAGAAACTTTTGAAAAATTTGGCATTTGCTTAACAAACCAACAGCCCTTTGAAAAGTTGATGGGAGGGGGGGCAAGGTTGCGTTTTCTGTGGAGAACAGTTTTTCAGATTGTACCTCTCATCAGCCCGTCAATAATATCAGGTATCTAACTATTCCCCACGAATTTAGACCCCACGGACCTTCTGTCAGGGGCACTTTCACCTGGTGTCTCCCTAAAAAGCCGGCATTAGAAACCCAAAAAAAGTTATGTTCTGGAAATCATTTCAAGATAATATATAGAATTTTGATTTAAAACACTCATGAAAGGTCAGGGGGGTTTTGTTTTGTTAGATCAATTATAAAAAAAATAATTATAAAATTTAAAAATCTATATGAACTTTTTTCAAATGCTGCTATATAAAAGAATATTTTTTTAAAAATTGTTTTCAATGTTTCCCCTTTGTAGAACTGCACAGAGAACAAACCCTCCCGTGCCCCAGACCCTTACTCGAGCTTTTTGGTTTTGAGATGAAAAAGGGAATTAAAGAGCCCAAAGCACAACTCTTACTGTCTCCGCTTTTCCTGCTTATCCCCCATAAGGGGTTCGCTCCAACAAGGAGAGTCACCTAACGCGGGGAAAACCCCTGATGCGTCGGGCCCTGAAAGGTAAGTAGAAGCAATCTATGCGATAAAAAATATCAGTCATAGAGTAGTTACCATCACCATCGTCGCTTTGGGAAAACGAACGGGGCCATTCAAAAATTTGGGGGGGTTTTTAAACCCGGTGAAAACTTTCCAAGAAAATGTAGTACACAAAAACAGTTTTAAAATGTAGCCATTTGTTGAAAAAAAAAATTTAAACGTTTTTATATTTTTTTATTTTTAAAGCATAAAATTTATAAAGACATGAAAAAAGGGTTTCCCAATGAAAATTAAAAAGTAGTATCTCTAAAGAGCTAAAAGTTCTTGACAATAATTTTTTTTCCTTGTTTACATCAAAGTCTTAAAAATGGGCAGAAAATTTAGCTCTGGGGATTGTTTCAGATAGGGGCCAGGGCAAGGGTTTATTTAGGGGGAAAGAAGTCTGGTTTGAAGACAGTGGAGTACGGCGGGCCCTGTTGGGGGGGGACAACTAGGGAAGCTAAGCGGAAAGCCCCCGGGCCCCGCGGGTTGGTTCCTTTCGGCCTTTTTAAAGGGTTTTTATAAAAAATTTAAATAAAATTTTTTGACAATTTAAAAATTATGGTGGGAAAACCTGTCCAGAGATAGCATCCCTATTTCCCAGGTTAAAAAAGGGTTTATATTTTGTGAAGATACCTATTTGGGGGAATAAAAATGTTCACTTAAGCCTTTCACCTTTACCTTTTTTTCCCAAAACCAGGAACACATCACCAGGGTTTAAAGTCCCCTTAAACGTTTCTTTCCTATCCCCCACATTAAAATTTTCAAGTCATAAATGTGTCTTGAAAACCCAAATTTAAAGGTGGGGACTCTGTTCCTTTTGGGTCTAGCCTCTAAACATCCCTTTAAGGGCCCCCTTAAAAAAATTTTGAACAGAAGTCAGGTTTTTTAGGGGCTTGCAGTTTTTGGAAATACATATTGAACATTCACTACTTCCCATTAAGAAAATAGTTTTATTTGCCTTGATGTTAGGGTTTTGAAAATGTTCTTTCCCAAGTGCACCCCTCACGAAGTCCCCCAGACGAGAGAAAATGCAGTAGCCTACAGAATACAGATGTTTTCAAGTTCGGCAGAAGATCCCCTTCTGGTTGTACCATGGATGGGGTTTGGGCCCACTTTATATCCTAGGGTTGAACATAACCCGTAATAAATCATGACCGTCCCCCTTGTTTTTGCAGTGCCCCCAACCCGATTACCAGTCCCCAGAGACGTTCCCGCTCTTAGCCCTGGACGACGAGAATCACCCCCGCCCCCCCGGGCTTCAGAAAATTGCCACCCACAACCTGCACCGTAACCTGCTCCCGAACGGATCCGGACACGCCCATATCGGTGGGCCCCCCGTCCAACGAGAAAAGTAAAAAAGGAAAAAGGGTTGCCATCCCATCCCCTTGATCTCTATCTGCTGGGGGAACCCCAAACCGCCCCTGCTGTTTTTGGGGGATGCAACCACTTTTCCTAGACCTTAAAAAGCATGTAGGGCATGCGTTTTTTGCAAATTCCCGTTTGCTCGGCCGAATGATCACACAGATGACAAGAATTTGGGTAAATTGTCATGGGGAAACAGAAAAACACTTTTCAATAAAAATTTTTCCAAAAAAATTTTCCTTTTTAAAAAATTTTAAAAAAAAAATTGATTTTTACGTTTTTTGGGTTTTTTTAAAAAAATTGGGAATTGGAAAATTTTTGGGTTTTTGGAGGATAAAACAGAATACCCAAAAAAACTCCCACCGTAGGGGGTTGTCCCTTGACACTTTTGGAAAAATGTTTAAATTCCAAAATGTCGGATTTTTTTCCTGGGGTGAAACCAAAAGCTATGTGCCAACGTGCCCCATTCCCTCTTGATGTTTTCCTTAGTTTCTAAATTTCACGCAAATGAAAATGTTTGAATCATGACTAGTGAAGGGGTGATTGAACTTTTTTTTTAGTTGTAAAATTTGTGTGGACGTTGGTCTTGTGGTTAGAATCTTGCTTTCCCAAAGCAGAAAAGGGCCAGGGTTTGTTCCCGCTCTAGGGAGAAGTTTTGTAATATTGATTTGGACTTTAAACCATCATTTTGGGTTAGGGGAAATTTTTAAACCCGGGTTTCTTTGGAGCGTCCTAGAAAAGAGGAAAATAATAAATTTAAAGTTTTTTTGAATCGGCCTTTGATTCTGGCATTGATGCAGTTTTTGCCCCTGGCCATCCCCTGAATTTTATATTTTTAATTAAAGAAAAAATTGATCTTTGGTTTGGGTTTTCGCCCCTCGTTTATTGCGTCGGGAAACCCACCCGGGTTTGGGTTTGGGTTTCTTGGTTTAAAAGTCCCCCCCCGGAAAAACAAAAATATGGGCTGAGTGGGTAGACTTAAAAACGAAGGCCAAGAGAGAAAGGAAAAGATTAATTTAAAAAGACCTTGGAATTTTGGGGAAAATGAGATGAAGTTTTTGGGAGCATGTGGCAAGAGTAAAGCTGTGCAAGGACAGAAGAGAGTGGAGTAAATTGGTGGGAGGAAAGAGTTAGTGATGAGGAAGAAACCACTCTGTCTGGCAAGCTTAGTATCTACAGTTTCATGCCCTAGATAATGGTGGAAAACCACCACTCAACACCGACATAGATGGAACTGAGTTATGATGATTATTATTTATGAGGAATCAATAAACTAAACTGCATAAAGGTGTGGTATAGGCTGAATGCAAAGATAGACAAATCCTTGTTTAGAGTAGGATTTCTAATATTCTGGTTTGTAGTTGTACAGAACTTCTTTTAGCTACAGTAAATCTTTGTTCCCCCCCCAGGCATCGCCTATCCGCCTGTCAACGTGCAACCTGCACGGTCACCAGGTGAAGTCGGGTGTTACCGGGGTGTTGCCGGCGATAAGAGTGAGGCAGTTCATCTCTACGGGCGGACATTTCAACCATCACAACCAGAGCAACACCAACACAGGCACCACGGGCAGCGGACGGTCACACAACGGACACAGGTACAGTGTGCACTTGATAATTCAAAATTTAGAATGTGAGAAAAATCAATTCAAAATTCAAATTACAAAAAATGGAAAATCCTGTTTTTGCACAGAAAAACTAAAGTAGGTCTATGATCAATATTAACTGTCAAACTGGTAATAGATCTACGCCTTAGCAGTTGAAAACTTATGACAAAAGATCGCTCGTTAAGAGCATTTTGTCCTACGTAATTGTAGCCTATGACTAATTTTGCTATATTTTTAGAATTGGTAGTAGGCCTAGGCCTATGAAACTTGCTATACATAGGCATAAACAACAACATCACCCTACCCCTACCCTAATCATTGTTGATTTCCCCCTTCCTGATGTTAAATCACATAATCCAAACTTTCCCTTTCCCCTTACTCGAAAGGGGAAAGGGTAACATTTTGTGTTGTCTCTTTTTCAGGTGAGCAGGGGCGAGGGCATGGATTTTTGGATGGAGGTCGGCCGATAACGCTCGGCCCCATTTTCGTCATCGAAGCCCCCCATTTCGCCCCCCACGCCCGAGCATAATTGCACCTCGTGAAAAAAAAGTGATTTTTGGCATTCTGTGCTAGAAAAATGTATATTATCTAGATTAAAGACATTCTACAAGAAGACCTACATTTGTGGGGTGGGAATCCAAAATATTTCCATGCAATTATTATTTTTTATGTGAACAATATACTTGAGTAGTGATAAACTAAATTGAAGCTGATACCATGGAGTAACTTATTAAAATAGGTACATTACACCTGTTTAATTTCAAATTTGAAAAAGTGTTTCTAGGTGGTTGATTTATACAAATTGCACATTGTTGCACAGAAGTTCCAAGGAGTTAAGATATGAAATTATTTTGAAAGTTTATCTTTCCTTGGTTCAGTTGGTTGTCAATAACCAGTTGGTCTGTCTTAGGATTTTGTACTGGTTGCCCTTACTCGTACTGTACATAGTTGTGAGCCGAATGTTTTTTCCCGCCCTCCCTTCAAAAGGAAAATCATATTGGCCCGTGTCCTAGGTCCTGCCCCACTCACGACGAGACCCCCAAAGGCCTGGGGTTTTCCTGGGGGGCCCGGGGAGGTGGCAAACCACGCCAAGTCTTGCGGTTGCAATCTTGCTTGTACTAGTTGGGGAGGGGGGACTGCTCCCCCTGCTTCTAACAATCATGTTTAAACCCCGTGTCCTAGGTACTTGCCACCACGACGAGACCCCCAAGCGGCTTTTGGTTTCCCTGTGGCCCGGGAGGTTTGGCGACCAGCGCCAAGTTTTGGGGTTTGAAATCTTGTTTGTACATATTTTGGGGGAGCCAGACGCTCCCCCTGCTTCTAGAAAATCATGTTTTGGCCCGTGTCCTAGGTCCCTGCGCACCCGAACGAAAACCACCAAGGGCTGGGGGTTCTGGGCCCGGGGAGGGCGACCGCGCAACCCTTTGCGGTTGTATCTTGCTTGTACATTGTTGTGAGCCAGACTGCTGCCCTGCTTCTAGACAATCATGATTGACCCCGTTTCCTGGTTTACCTGCGCACTCAGGGACGAGACCCCCAAAGGGGTTTTTGGGGTTCCTGTCCCCCGGGGGAAGGGTGGCGACCAGGGGCCAAAATTCTTGCGGTTGTATCTTCTTGTACATTTTTTGTGACCCAGACTGCTGCCCTGTTTTCTGGGAACAATCATGATAAACCCCGTTCCTAGGTACCTGCCCACTCACGACGAGCCCACCAACCCGGCTGTGGTTCCTGGGGCCCCGGGGGAGGGGGGGGCACCGGGCGCCAAGCCCTTGCGGTTGAAATCTTGCTTTTTACATATTTGTGACTTGTGACCAAAAACTGCTGCCCTGTTCTAAAACAATATGATTGACCCCGTGTCCTAGGTCCCCTGCCCACTACACGACGAGACCACCAAGCGGCTGTGGTTCCTGTGGCCCGGGGAGGTGGCGACCAGCGCCAAGTCTTGCGGTTGTATCTTGCTTGTACATAGTTGTGAGCCAGACTGCTGCCCTGCTTCTAGACAATCATGATTGAGCCCGTGTCCTAGGTACCTGCGCACTCACGACGAGACCACCAAGCGGCTGTGGTTCCTGTGGCCCGGGGAGGTGGCGACCAGCGCCAAGTCTTGCGGTTGTATCTTGCTTGTACAAGTTGGACCCAGACTGCTCCCCCTGTTCTAGACAATATGTTGAGCCCGTGTCCAGGTCCCTGCGCACTCAGACAGCCCACCAAGCGGCGTGGTTCCTGGGCCCGGGGATGGCGACCAGCCCCAAGTTTTGCGGTTTTTTATTGTTGTACATAGTTGTGAGCCAGACTGCGCCCTGTTCTAGACAATCATGATTGACCCCGGCCCTAGGTACCTGCGCACTCACGACGAGACCACCAAGCGGCTGTGGTTCCTGCGGCCCGGGGAGGGTGGCACCAGCCCCAAAGTTTTGCGGTTATTCTTGCTTGTACATAGTTGGACCAACGCCCCCTGCTTTAGACAATCAGATTGCCCCCTGTCCTAGGCCCCTGCGCACCCGACGAGACCACCAAGCGGCTGTGGTTCCTGTGGCCCCGGGGAGGTGGCGACCAGCCCCCAAGTTGGGTTGTATCTGCTTGTACAAGTGGAGCCAGACTGCTGCCCGCTTTAGACAATCATGATTGAAGGTCCTAGGTCCCTGCCCCCGACGAGCCCACCAAGGGGGTGTGGTTCCTGTCCCCCGGGGGAAGGTGGCGACCAGCCCCCAAGTCTTGCGGTTGTTTGCTTGACATTTTTTGTGGCCAGACTGCTCCCCTGCTTCTAGACAATCATGATGACCCCGTGCCCTGGGGTACCTGGCACTCACGACGAGACCACCAAGCGCCTGTGGTTCCTGTGGCCCGGGGAGGTGGCGACCAGCGCCAAGTCTTGCGGTTGTATCTTGCTTGTACATAGTTTGACCCAGACTGCTGCCCTGTTTTAGACAATCGATTGAGCCCGTGTCCTAGGTACCCCCAACTCACGACGAGACCACCAAGCGGCTGTGGTTCCTGTGGCCCCGGGGAGGGGGACCAGCGTAAGTTTGCGGTTGTATTTGCTTGACATGTTGGACTTTTGTGAGCCAGACTGCTGCCCGTTTTTAGACAATCTGATTCCCCGGCCCTAGCCCCGCCATCACGACGAGCCCACCAACGGCTGGGGTTCCTGGGGCCCGGGGGAGGTGGCGACCAGCGCCAAGTTTGGGGTTTGTATTTTTTTTTGAATTTTGTTAGCCAGACTGTCCCGCTTCTAGACAATATGATTGACCCCGTGTCCGGGTACCTGCGCACTCACGACGAGACCCCCAGCCCCGGGTTCCTGGGGGCCCGGGGAGGGTTGCGCCCAGCGCAAAGTCTTGGGTTGTATCTTGTTTTGTACATGTTGTGACTTGTGAGCCGGACGTGCCCTCTTTCTAGACAACATGATTGAGCCCGTGTCTAGGAAATGCACATCACGACAAACCCCAACCAAGGCCGTGGTTCCTGGGGCCCCGGGGAGGTGGGACCGGGCCCCCAAGTCTTGCGGTTGTATCTTGCTTGTACATAGTTGTGAGCCAGATGTCCCCCTGTTCTAGACAATCATGATTGAGCCCGGTCCTGGGGACCTCACACTCACGACGAGACCCCCAAGGGCTTGGTTCTGTGCGGGGAGGTGGCGACCAGCGCCAAGTCTTGCGGTTGTATCTTGCTTGAATAGTGGGACCCGCTGCTGCCCCGCTTCTGACAATCATTTTTGACCCCGTGTCCTAGGTACCTCCACTCACGCGAGCCCACAACGGCTGTGGTTCTGTCCCGGGGGGGTGGCAAACCAGCGCCAAGTCTTGCGGTTGTATCTTGCTTGTACATAGTTGTGAGCCAGACTGCTGCCCTGCTTCTAGACATCAGATTGACCCCGGTCCTAGGTACCTCGCACTCACGACGGGGACCCCAAGCGGCTGGGTTCCTGGGGCCCCGGGGAGGTGGCGACCATGCGCTAATTTGCGGTTGTATCTTGCTTTAATATTTTTGTGACTTGTGGCCAACTGCGGCCCTGCTTCTAGACAATCATGATTGAGCCCGTGTCCTAGGTACCTGCGCACTCACGAGAGACCCCCAAGCGCCTGTGGTTCCTGGGGCCCCGGGGGGGGTTTTGGACCACGAAGTTTGCGGTTTTGTATTTTGTTTGTACATATTTTTGGACTTGTGACCCAAAATGCTCCCTGCTTCTAGAAAAATCATGTTTGAGCCCGTGCCCTGGGGCTGCCATCGACGAGACCACCAAGCGGCTGTGGTTCCTGTGGCCCGGGGGGTGGCGACCAGCGCCAAGTCTTGGGGTTGATTTGCTTGACAATTTGTGACCAACGCTGCCCTGTTTTTAGACAATCATGATTGACCCCCCGTGTCCTGGGTACCTGCACACTCACGACGAGACCACCAAGCGGCTGTGGTTCCTGTGGCCCGGGGAGGTGGCGACCAGCGCCAAGTCTTGCGGTTGTATCTTGCTTGTACATAGTTGTGAGCCAGACTGCGCCCGTTTCTAGAAAAATCATGATTGCCCCCTGTCCTGGGTACCTGGCACTCACGACGAGACCACCAAGGGCTTGGTTCCTGGGGCCCGGGGGAGGTGGCGCCGCGAAGTCTTGGGGTTTGTATCTTGCTTGAAATAGTTGTAGCCAGACTGCGCCTGCTTCTAGACAATCATGATTGAGCCGTGTCCTGGTCCTGCACACTCACGACGAACCACCAAGGGGGGCCTTGGGTTCCTGTGGCCGGGGAGGTGGGACCAGCGCCAAGTTTGGGGGTTTGTATCTTGCTTGAAATAGTTGTGACCCAGACGCTCCCCTGCCCCTAGACAATCTGTTGACCCGGGGCCTAGGTACCTGCGCCTCCACGAGCCCCACCAAGGGGCTGTGGTTCCTGTGGCCCGGGGGGGTGGGGGACCACGCCAAGTCTTGGGGGTTGATCTTGTTTTGACATATTTTGTGCTTGTAGCCAGACTGCGCCCCCCTTAGACAATCATGTTGACCCGTGTCCTGGGTACCCAAAATCACGACAAACCCACCAAGCGGCTGTGGTTCCCTGGGGCCCGGGGAGGGGGCGACCACGCCAAGTCTTGGGTTTGCATTTTTGCTTGTAAAGTTGTGAGCCAGACTGCTGCCCTGTTTTAGACAATCATGATTGCCCCCGTGTTAGGTACCTGCGCACTCAGGGGACGAGACCACCAAGCGGCTGTGGTTCCTGGGCCCGGGGGGGCGACCGGGCCCCAAAAGTTTTGCGGTTGTATCTTGTTGTACATGGGTTGAGCCAGACTGCTGCCCTCTTCTAGACAATCATATTGACCCCGGTCCTGGGGTTACCTGCCACTCACGACGAGACCACCAAGCGCCCGGGTTCCTGTGGCCCGGGGAGGTGGCGACCAGCGCCAAGTCTTGCGGTTGTATCTTGCTTGTACATAGTTGTGAGCCAGACTGCTGCCCTGCTTCTAGACAATCATGATTGAGCCCGTGTCCTAGGTACCTGCGCACTCACGACGAGACCACCAAGCGGCTGTGGTTCCTGTGGCCCGGGGAGGTGGCGACCAGCGCCAAGTCTTGCGGTTGTATCGGGGGTTGCGCTTTTCTTCGGGTCTAACCGTAACGGAGCCAAGTTCTTCAAGCCCAGCCGACAAGATCTGCAGGACGGCATTTTGGGTTTGGCCAGAGCATTCTACACGAGGGCCAGTTGGTGTTCCACACACCGCCCTACACTGGCTCTCTTGACGTCTCTACAGCCGGACCCAGCCAGTCCATGGGCCAACACCCACACTCACCAACACTCTAGTCTCAAGGTACGTCGTTAGGATTCATTGCAGGATGACATCGATTCCAAAAAGGTTGGAATTGATCATTGTAACCTTAGAATCGATTCCCAAGAAAAACTTTTATTGTTTGCACAGTTATTTTGGTGGACATTTTTTGCGGAACCCGTTCCTCGGTTGTTTTCTGCAGAGCCCGGTGAGGCGTGTCACGCCCGCCGTACACTACAGAACGATGTATTTCACAACATTGCGTCGTCGTCTGTTGACCGTACTGCTTGCTTTTGTGTATGATCGGCATCTGGCTGGAAAGGGAGGGACAGTAGACTTGTGGTTCACTGCTCTGTCACTCCCCAAAACACGATGCGCAAACTTTCTAGTGAGAAATCGATTTGGAATCGATGCAGACAGGAATCGATTCCGCCATGTCATCCCTACATACTAGAGATAACTTCAAGTAACTGTTAAATGGTTTCGATTGAAAATGGTTTCAATTTTTAAATTGGGTTTCAACTAGGGATGTGCGAATATTCGAATTTCGAATAGTTATTTCGAATAGTTAACGTTGAATATTTCGATTCGAAGTCACGAAGTTTAAAAATCGCGCCAAATTTATTCTCGTATAACAGCGTTCTCATCTACATGGCGGTGAAAATAGTCGAAAATTAAATCGATCTCGATTCTCGAAAGTCGAGAAATGCGCGCTCTTGCGGCGATTAGGTGGACTACGCCCTAGAGACAAGACATCGCGCACAGCTGATGTCGCCTTTCAGTTTTTAACTCGTTAAAAAGAAAAAAACATAACAAATGCAATCCGAGCATGAAGATGACCCGAAGAAACCGCTACTGCACCGGTCGAAATAAACAAAATCCGATATAGGGATATTTATTTTTGAAGGAAAGGATGCGCGTTGCAAAACACTTGCAACCAACTACTAAAAACACCTAGGCCTAGGCCTACTGGAAGTCGTCCTAGGGCTAGGCCTAGCTCCACGTTCTTATCTTTCAAAATAAATCATTTCATGATATCTCGACGAAAAATGTAGGCAATCGTAATCCTTGGCCCAGAATGTTTGTGCAGGGCAGTAGGGCCTAGGCCCGCCTAGGCCTAGGCATTGGGCTCAAGCCCAACTGGCAACTAACTTTTCATATTTGATTTAGGGCCTAGGGCCTACAATTAATTACATTCTGTGTTCATGAGGCCTAGACCTCATGTTATTTCATGGGCCTTTGCAATATGTAGGCCTAGGCCTAATGAAAAATGAACGTGATTAACTAGGCCTAATCTAGGCTAGGGCTAGCCTAGGCCTAGGCTAGGCTAGGCCCTTCACTAGAAAATGCACCTAGCTATAGTCTGACACAAATTGCATTTGCATGTTAGGCCTAGGCCTAGCAGGCTATAGTACGAAGAAAAATCAATTAAAATGTAATTAAAAGTGCCATTTAGGCTTTATAACACAAACGAATCATTATTTTGAGCTCCTGATGTAAATCGTATTCCATTGTACATGGGTGGGGATTTAAAATAAAACTATTCGAAAATTTTTCGCAAAAAAAAAGTATTCGATATTCGTATTCGATATTCGAATTTTTCATCATGTACTATTCGATATTCGATTCGAATCTGAAAATCACTTTCGCCATCCCTATTTTTAAACTCTTTGGGCTCGTTTTTGTGCTAATCCCTGGGCCCCGTTTTATGTACTTTTTTTACCCCGGGTATAAGCAAGTAGGGGGTAAAATTTGCGGATAACCCCGAATCCAATTCATGAAGACTTACCCCGCCTCGAAGGGGGAAAAAAAATATGTAAACGATGGGGACTTTTTAAATTTTGCTCTATGTGAAACGAGAAAGTTTCTTCCCTCATAAACAAATCAGAAACCGTCTCGGGCCTAGGCCCAGGTGTAAAAAATTATTCATAAAAAACAGGTAGGCCTAAATTTCGTTGGGTATAGATAGTAAATTATATAACATAAATTTTGACAACCCCTTGGGCCTCCCCTAGAAACCCTAGGCCTCACGCCCATGTTTTGACACCATCCCGCCAAATAACAGTTTTGTTTACTAAAAGCCTTGTGCAATGAACAAAGTTGTAGTCCTAGGCTTTTCCCAAAAAATTTACGGCAAAATACCCTTTTCTTTTTTTTTAATGATCTCACGCAATCTTCTTAAATAAAAAAAAATGTAAAACAAAAGAGGGTGAAAATTTTTAGGTTTTTTTGCAAATCTGCTGATTTACGGGGCTGTGGAATGCAGTGGAAAAAACATTTTTTTGGTATTTGTTGTTGGTTTAAAAAAATTTCTGATTAGATGGATTTGCTCAGATTTAACCAGGCCTTTATCCCCCATGTCCTGCTTTATCCCGCCCTTTATACCACTTATCCCCGGGATAAATTACATGAATGGGGGCCCAACAAGCTGTTCCTTTGGTATGGAAGTGGGAATTTTGTTCATCTCTAAATATGTTAGTTTGCCTTTTAAAACTACTTGTAATTCAATTAGGCCTAGTGCAAACATTCCTTTTCATTTAAAATTCTAAGGGTTTCCAATTATATATAATTTACCCCAACAAGTATTAAAAGCTTTCAAAGGCACCCTTTTAAAGTTAAACCTTGAATAAAATGTACAATATTAAATTTAAAAAAAAACCTTTTTATTATTACTTCTCACATTTAATTAGTAAAATAATTATCCTCTTAAAAGGGCCCTATTTGTGCGGGATAAAAAGGGCTGCCTTTCTTTATATTAACGAACCCATTTGTTTTATCTACAACGATGTCTAGTTGTTGAGATTTTCACCGCCATGTTTTGGGGAATCAGTCCTTTGTGTGGCCTACGGCATAAGGCAACGAACACTGAAGATGACTCATCATCTCCTCTCTCTCTTCGCAGGGGGTTTGGCAAAAAAAGTCTCCGTTTGAAGTCCACCCCGGCAGAAGCTCCACTAAAGACGGTGGCTCCGGGGCTGTAGGGCCCTCTCCCAGCCCGGTCAGCTGTTACGCAAAGCGATCGCTGGGAGGGGGTTTTTTTTTCCCTACCTTCCACGGAAACAGGTGGGGCCCATAAAAGACGATGGGTTGTACAGTAATCCCCCTTTTAAATTAAAATTTCCCTTGAGACCCAAAAAACCCTTTTTTTGAATTAAAATTTAACAATAAAAATAAATTTAAAAATTTATCAATCCCAAAGTTTCTCTTCGGTTCCATTACTTGTTAACTAAAATTGAATTAATGGATTTGAATTAATAATTTTAATTTTCCTTAGAAATTCCCGTACAAAACGTAAACACGAACAAACAATCACGGGATAACATAACCTTTACTATTTTATTAAGCCTAATAATCATAATCAATTTTTAAATTCCAAAAAAAATTTTTCCATAACAAAAAACAAATTATGTTTTTTCTATTTTTTTCTACTTAAAATTGGATGAGCAAAGCAAAATTCCTTTTCACCACACGGAGAAAAAAATCTGGAATTTTTTTTTTTTTGTTTTTTTGGCTTTTGCGTTTTTAACCGATTCCGGCTACATGCTACGTTTACCCTTTTGTAATGTTTTTTCACAAACCCTTAATTTTATGAATTAATATATCGTGTTAAGTTTGAGCGCAATCGAATAAGATTTCTTTAAAAATTGAAATTTTTACGATTTTTTTTTTTTTTAAATTTCGATTTTTAAAAAAATTAAAGTTAATTATTATTTTTTTTAATTTTAAATTTAAAAAAAAATCTTCACAAAGAATAATTTTTTCACAGAACAACAAAAAATCCGCGTAAACGGCACTCAATCCCCCCAAATTACCTCATCCAAAAACGCGGCGGGACTTAAGCGTTTTCCCTTTTTTAATTTAAATCTCAAACAAAATGTTTTATAGTGTTTTATTTGAGCAGCATATATTTTAAATGTGGGATGTATAAAAATTTTATTTTTTTTGTTTTAAATTTTAAGAATTTTTAACTTTTATTTAAATCCTAATTTTTAAATATTTTTTGATATTTGTGCAAACAGCAAATTATTATATTTTTTTTCAAAATTTAAAATTGCTTTTTTGATTTAATTTTTTACATTATTTATTTTCCTAGCAGAAAATTGGGGGATTTATGGTTTGTCTGATTTACACCCATTGAAAAATCCCAACATTTGAATTATGTGCATGACATAAATGCCGATAAGTATGGAACTGTTTTTGTTTATGTGTTGTGTATGTTTTAATTTCTTTCATTCTTTATTCCAGATTTGACATAGAAAAAATATACCCCTCCTGAGAGAGAGGGAGTGAATACGCACAGAAATTTAAAATTTAGAATATAAATAGTAATCAATAAAATTTTAAGAGAACAATTAAAAAGATAGATAAGATAACCTACACTTAGGTTATGGCAAAAAGGAAGTGGGACAAAAAAATGTTTAGTTAAATTAAATTTTTGCAAAAAAGGGAAATTTCCCTCAAAAGGAAAAAAAAAAAGGGGTTATGAAGAGAAAAGTTTTAAATTTTTAAATTCTAAATATTTTTGGAGTTCGTTTTTGATGGATTGTGAAATTTATTTAAATTTTACACAGGGTAGTTTGGGGACTTTTTTTAAATAGTGAAGGGTTTGAAAGAAGGAATGAAATTTAGAGTTAGTAGCGTTTTTTGAGAGGGGTTTTATTGCTTGTTAAAAAAACAGTTCAGGATGAGGTGTGAAAAATGTGGAAGCTGAAAAAAATTAATTCGGATGTAGATCAAATATGAGATTAGTGAAATGGTCTTACTGAATGTCGCCTTGATATCCCGGCGTTTATTCTCACCCCCCTTTTTTTGTTTTATGAATATTCTTTTAGCATGACTTGAATGCCCCAAAATAAACTGCATAGAGAAAATTTGCTAAATGTATGAATGAATACCATGAGTAACAAAAGGGGCTCACAAGAATTTTAGCCTTCGAAGCATAAAACAAACCACTTAGCAACGCGGGGGGCCCAATTCTGATATGTGGAAGCCATCAAGGACCACTCACAGTAAGGCCCAAATTTTTTTGCAGTAGGTTTGCCTTGCTATACTCTTACCATCCAGACAAATTTAAGGGGGGTTTAAAGGGGGTATTGCATGCATTAGTATGAAAATTTAAGAAATTGTTTTTACTTTTGGATGCCAGTTACTAGACTTACAGTATAATATTTGTGATTTTTGAAATTTTGCAGCTGATGTTTAGAAAACATGAATTTACTTTATGGGGGGAGAGGAGGGAGTTATGTATCAGCATATAAGGTGGGAAGATTTTCAATGTCCTGGGAATTTTTCCCCCCATATTAAAAAGTTTGGGAAGATTTTTTTAATATATTTATAAAAATAGGGGGCCAAGCGTAGCCTTTTTGGGGGACCCATAGTTTTTGGGAGTGGGGTCGTTTGAAGGAATGGTGATTTCATGACATTATTTTCACCTTTTTGTTTGGGGTTAGTGAGAAATGAGTTATCCAACTGGTGCAGGGCCGATAATGCCTAAGGAAGTAGTTTTGGGGAAATTCCATGATCGTTTGTATCAAAGTTTTTGCCATATCAAAAAAAACCCCAATGCTTGATCTCCCTGTCTAAAGCGAGTAAAAGCGATGAAGATATGAAAAAAAGCTGTCGTCGTAGTTTTCCCAGAAGGGGAAGCCATCTGCTGTCATCTAAATGTGATATTTTTTGAGATGGGGGGTAAGTCGGTACTTTTACGAGTTCAAAAATTTTTGAAAACGTGAGTAACGGAGGGGCCCGTGTTTTTAAAATTTTTTTTTTCCTTTTTTGGAAAAGGGGACAACCCAAAAAAAAAAAATCCAATTTTCGAACGACATTTTAAAATTTTGGATAGAGGCAATGAAATGATTTTTAATTGATTTCACTGGGATGGCACTGGGTATGCCATCATGTCCGCCGAGTACTTAGGACTACTTTTTCTTTGTTTTGCAAATTCTTGGATTTTTGTAAAAAAAGAATGATTTGTTTGGGTCTAATAATCAGAACAATGGAGTTTTTAAAAGGGGTATAGCCTAATTGTAATTTTTCTTTAAAGAAAACGTTGAATCTATTGCAACCTCAAAAGGTTATCATCCTTTTTAAATCAACCGAAATTGCCATTTTTAAAGGGTAAAGTAGATATGATTCTCTGATCTGATAATTTTCCGGGATCCCAGATTTTTTTTGTGGAAGAAAAATAATGCTATCGTTAAATTTTCTTTTGGCTATTTTAATATTTTAGAGTAAGTTTTTTTTAAAAACGATTGTAATTGCCTTTATGAATAAGGTCAAATGGTTTTTTCTTACATAGTGATGTAGGTTCCTGAGGTCGGAGATCTGAGCGAATCTCGTTGTAAAACCATTTTTTGATTTAACGGTTTTTAATAGTATTTCATCTTTTAACGGAAAGGCTTTTTTAAAGAGATCACATATTGTGAAAGGGGAAGCATCAAAAAACCCTTGACAGTAATTTTATTTTTTAGCAGCAACCCAGAGCTATCTTGAAAGGGAGTTCAAAAATTTTAAAATATTTCTTTTATTAAAATTTTTGTTTTTGAGTCCCGCTTGGACCCCTCCAGTTATTGAAAATTCGAATTTTAAAGGGAAGGGGCAAAAAGGTCTATAAACACGAGTCTACTAGTAAAGTTTCCCCCTTTTAAGGTGTCTAAATTTAAAGTGGTTTAAATATTGTCTATAAGGTAGAGGTGGGAGAGGTTTTTCGGGGTTTTATGAATACTGACGCATTAACCAAAAGGGGTTTAGAATTCTTGGGAAAGAACAGTATTATTTATGGTTTTAAAAAGATCAAAATTGAAGTCACCGCAACCATAACTCGCATTTGGATGAAGTTTGGTAACTCGGGTAAAATTTGCTTCTAGATTGTCAATAAATTGTGAGATGCTAGTAGAGGGTGGTCTATAAACGAGGGGACACTTCTATATTAACTCCCCTCCCCCAAGTCCAGACCTCAAACACTTTTTTAATCAATTAATGAATGCCTGGAAAAGGGTAGTATGAAACCATGATTTTGCAAATATTGCAACCCGCCCAAAGGGGGAGGTTTACAGTAAAGCTGGAAGACAGTCTGGGGAATTAAAGTTTTTGGCTTCCGAGGCGAAACCCGTGTTTTCCCAAAAAAGAATTTCTGGCGAGAAAATCAAGGAACACTTCTACTTCTCAAATTTTTTTTTTATAGAGAATGTTAAAGGGCATTATGCTAGGGGGGTGCCTTTTTTTATGATACAGCTGAGTATTGATTTGGTCAGTTTTTGTTAGACAGTCTTTGTGAATTTTGGATTTTGAGATAGAATGGTTGGTCAGGGGGGAGTTAGGGGGTTTTAGACCCTTTTGATTAATGAAAATTTGAGGAAGGTATGATTTTATTTTTTGTTTTAGATAATCGGGGGCGGAAAGGTTCTACGTGGTGGCATTACTTTTTTGTTTTACGGGGAAATCAAAAAAGGAGTAATTTGTTTTTTGGATCTGCCCGGGATTGTCTACATCCGGCTGGGTGTGTGTTTCTCCATAAATTAGAAACAAGTCTAAAAGGGAATCGGAGTTTACGTTAATGATAAATTACTAGAGCTTGTAAAAGTCATGAAAAATTCTTGAAAAGAATATGGTGTGATTTAAGTTATTTGTTGAGTGATTAAAATTTCATGGAATATGTATGTATGAAGGCCCCAAAGCTTAAACGTAAGTTATAAGATATTAATGAAAAAATTTTTTTTATTAAAAACCCTTTTAATTTGAATTTACATCAATTTGATTTAATAAAAAAGTGTTTCCTTCACTCGCCATGCCCTTCCGCAAATAAATTCTCAAGGTTTAAATTTTTAAACACTAAAAAACTCAGGGGACATTTTCCCTTCAAAAAAAACTTTTTATATCCTAAATGTAAAAAAATTCATTTTATGTTTTAGTTGTACTTCTGCACTTTTGCTTCCAACTAACGTGACTCAAATGAACACAGTTGATTGTTTGTTTGATTGTTTTCAGACAAGCTGGTCGGCAAATTTGTCCTGGGCTCGTAATGTTTGCCCGGGGCAAAGTCTCATCCATGGAACTCTGCTTTCGCTAACCCCAAAGGGCAAATACAGCACTGGCACGCACTAAAAGCGAGTACGGAGTTCGAGCCCGGCGCTTATCAGTATATCCGAACCCGGTCCCTCAAGACCCTAACTTTTGAAAAAAAACATATATAAACTATACCAAAATGTAGTCACGTCAGTGGTACCTCGGGCCCCTAAATCTCCTCTATTGCTCCATGATAAAAAACCCCCCCTGTATAATGGGGTTTTGAGCACAGCTTTTGTTTTTATTCCCCAATTGAGCGAGCTCCGTTTCAGAAACCATGTTAAAAATCAAATCAGGTTTTAACCCCTTTCACTTTAAAAAATGACGGAAGACAAAATGTCTACGGTAAAACCCAATTAACTTTTTTGTTTACTTTTAATGATTTTGTGCTGGGGGCAGGGGTTTTTGTTCTTTATTGGTTTGGCAGTTTTGTGGGGGATACTATGCATGAAAAAATCGGCTTGGGTAGTTAAAAAAACTATTTGTCACTTCCCACTATATGTTTGTATGTAATGTTAAACACTTTAATTTTGATACAATCTATCAAAGACTTGCTACCACACCATTTTAAGACTGTTGTTTTTTAAATAATTATCATTTCCCGGGTTTTCCTTATTTCTCTAACGAATATATTTTTGTGGTGGGGCTTTTTCCCGGAATAAAAAAAGTATCTATGCCAAAAAAATTTGAACTTATCTTTTAAAGTGTAGAAATAGTAAAAAATATAAAATTGTCAAATAAACATGAAGAGTATGATTGAAAAAAAAGAGACCAAAAAAAGGGAGATATTTTAAACTGATCTTAAAAAGAAAAAGTCAAATCATGGGTTTCTTATTTTCAAATACTTTTCAAAATCTTTAATCTGTGTTACCCGTTAGCAAAAATGACAGGGGGATGTCGGTGTGATTTTAAAAGAAATAATGTTCAAAATGTGCACACGTAAATATATTACTAAAGAGAAAACAAAAAGTAATTTATACTAAATAAAATTCAATAAATTGGAATAATTATGGTGTAATTTTTTTGGGGGAAAAATTCAACAGATTCGTTGCTGAAATTATTAATGTTAGCATGTAAATTTATGGGTATGTAAAAATTGATCAAACTTATTTTAAAAAATTCGGGGAAATTCCACACTGCTAATTGTACAGTAGATTTTTACAAATTTGTTCATTATATAGAGGAAACCTGCATACTTACCTAGCAAAGATTTCGAACAAAAATCGCATACATATTTTTCTAGTTTGTCAATAACCGTCTGAGATGGATTTTTTAATTTCTGGATTGGTTTCCATATATTTTCCTATAATGCGCATACCTAAAAGTTTGACAAATTTTTTGTTGATATTATGCCCCCCCACCCCCCACCCCCCGATTATTTAGTTTCTTTTTATATATGTTAACCCTTCCAACAAAGCCTATTTATGGGGCATTTGAATAATTTTTTTTAAAAAATTTGAGTTTAATGTAAAATGGTGAAATAAACTATGTATGGAAGAAATAAAGAGCGATGAGTATAAATGAACAACGTCTAAGAATGGCCCTTACCTTTTTTTAAAAATACGAGTTTAATAGCTTAAAAAGTTTTTATGGGTTACAAAAAAAAGAGTAATATTAACCTACCAAAGTATAATACACATCATTGGAACCGGTTTTTGACTTATGTACGTATGTTGTGGGTTTTTATATCCGTGCGTTAAGTTAAAGGACGTAAGTCAAAATAGCAGATGTTACAAGTAATGTTTAGTTTCATGTATGGTGTATTTTGATTTTTGAATCTTCTAATCGATCGTGGGGTTTTTATAAAATTTGTGAATGATGTTTTCTGATTTTTCGTGTACATGGATGTTTTTTTTTTTTTGAAGTTTTCCATGCAAATTCCTTTTTTGAGTTCCCACGTTGTGGTTGGCACAGAGCTATCTGACCCTTTTCGAACCAAAGGGGGGTTTTTTAATTCATCAAATACGACACGGTTTTATTTTATTATTGTTTAATCGACATCCAACATCGGGCATCACAACGAATACAACATTTTTTTAAAAAAATCTTTTTTACACAAATCTTCCCCTTTTTGTTTTTATTGTTATGTTTTTTCCCTTGGGTTTTCCATGTTTTTTAAATAAGCTCGTTTCGTTGTCTTTACTGTCTGTCTCTTATGAGTTACCCCCGTAGAAAATATACATAATACATGTTTTACTATACTGTGATCCTTATATCAATAAGAATCTTAGTGATTTTTGGAATCAGTTTTTTTCTCTCAAAACCCTATAGATATTTTTAAAAAACCCACCTAATGAAACCCCACATTCGGATGTTTTCGGAAATATCGAGTCATAAAACTGTATGAAAAAGAGAAAGTAAAAGCAAGACTGGAATGTGGAAATTTTTAATGGTAGTTTGGGGATGTACGGGGTGCATGTTCCCACATATTTTTGCCCCAGAACAGTGCCAGGTCAGTGGTTGGGGGTTTCTGTCTAAGCCTCACATCGCGAGAAGCTTCCCTTCAAAACTTCTATCCTGTTTGTTAAATCTACGTGTTTGTTCCCTTTTTTGTTTAGGGAACTTTTAAAGGGGTTCAACACAAGCCAACAACCCTCCATGGTCTTTCTACCCCCAGATTAGAATTTTGTTGAAACCCTTTTTAACCCTTTTTTTATGTTTCAAGAATTAAAGCCGACAGTGTTGGTTGAGGTGAAACGCACGACTCTATTCGGGAGGTCCCTGGTTTTAAAACCGTTGACACCGAAAACTTGACTGAAAGTTTTCCCAGGTTTTTTTTCTTTCGTAAATGCGAATGCATGGGATTGAGTCCTCGGCATCCCTTTACAAATTTTTCTATATTCTCATAGTAGTTAGACCGGAAGAGGGGCATGAAAAGCACCCTGGACAGGCTTTCCACGAAACAGTGTTTTTATTAATATTTTTATTATTATTACAATATATGTTTTTTATATAGTCCCCCAACTCACTCCCCGCAATCCACGAAGGATAATAGTATGGCACGAATGAACGTGAGTTTGTGTCCTGCATGTAAAGATTCTTTGTGTCCCCCATTCTCAACTCTCAAGAGTAACGGTAATGAGTTCAAAAGACCGAAAGTCTATACAGTTGTAGAATTATTCAATTAGAATATTAAATAAATAAATAATATTTAGAGTCTACCCACTCAGTTATATAACTGATTTTCAGTGGGGGACAGTAAATCAAAGCGACTAAGCCAAACCTGTAAGCCCCGACGCAATCGACGAGTGAGCGATAACCAACCAAAGATTGATATTTTTAATAGGAAATATAGTAATTATACATACAAACATACATACATACATACATACATACATACATTTGTTGTTTTATTACAGAAATCATTTTAGCGTAAATGACTACAACAACCTACTCAAATCGCACAGCCGCTACACCTTGTTAGAAAATTCCCAAATACAAGTTATTGTAAGGGTTGCGAGATAAAGATGCAAACATTACTCCCCGTTTCATACATTTGTAATGGTTTATTTCCGCTTTAATATAAAAACTTGAAATGGGGGTAATTATTAAGTCTTTTTAATTTGGTGTGTCATGTTTTTTTGTTCTATCAACTTGAATATTTTGTTTTGTATATTCGGTGCTTCTAATAAATTTGTTGTGTAACTTGGCAACAAAACAAACTTAAAATTGACATTCACAAGCTAAGAATCCCTGCACCTCTGGTAACATCCCTAGAGCTTCTATGGGACACTGGGGCTGGGGTTGTCCTACTAGACAAACATTGCACCAGAAATAATACAATTATCTTATGGAAATTCACAAGTGGCGCAAAAAATATGTTTTCTTATAAATACCAGTATTCTCTGACTGTTTTTTTTGTAAATTATTGAATAAGATGTTCGTTAGTACATAAATATGGTAAATAATGTCAATGGTGTATTGGGAAATGAAAGTTATTCTTCTCAAACTTGTCAATGTTTAATTGCATAAAACTCATACAAAATTAATAATGTATTTGCCAGAATAACCTCCTTTAATCTTTTCACAATTAAAATGCATACATTTTCTTTTTACATAATATGATGAATTTTTTTTTGATAACATGCGGGTCAAAATATTGGGGAATTTAAGCGTATTTGTTTCAATGAATTTCTCGTTCAACTTCCCTCCGAAAAGTATGTTCCCTCTTGTAATGGCTATTCGCATAAACAGAAATTGAGCACTATCAGAAATGTTGCGAGCTGTAAGCGGTTTACGTTGAATGGTTCAAGTGAGAGAGGGCTTGATGGACCACAGCTTTGGAATATCCAGTCGAAAGCGGCTGATTGGTCGTGTTTATTCTCCAGTCATCATCTCCATGAACTCTGTAACGAAAATAAAAGATTGGTTTTACTTATCACCACAAACTGTTGAAAAATATATACATATATTTTCACCGTACTCAATTAGAAGACACATTTTCATTCGGAGGTCTTTCAGAATATATATATTGATCCACTTTATCAAATTTCAAAGAAAAACTTTCCAGTCAGGAATTGAACCCTGTACTACTTCTACGTTGTAAGAAGAAGTACTTAACCATCTGAGCCAATATCATAGAATTAAGTATTTGTACTTAACTATTTATTTATTTTGTTAACTCATAATAAATGTTTCGTTAAATCCCCGGATTTTAATTCACTGTGGATGTGATAACATTGATTTTAGAAATAATGAATATAATCCACTTAAATTATAGTTAAACTTCCATTCATTTAGACTTATATTATATTATGTATTGTTTTGTGTATTTATGAATAAGATCTTTTTTAAATGTTGCATTGTTTAAGTCAAATAAACACCCGCCCTGATTCTGTTGAATCGTACTTTCAATTGATTTCTATTACCTACTCAGAAGAAAAGAAATAATTACAAATGACGTAATGACAAATCTCATTCACATATTTATTTTTAAAATATATTTAATAATGATATTGATTGATTTAGATAGATGTCGACGTACCGTCGAAGTCCACAGTCCCTGATCCGTCGGTGTCGATTTCCTGGATCATGCCTTCAAGGTCATCGGGTCCCAGCTTGTCGTCCAGGGCAGCCAGGATCTCCTTCAGAACCTGGGTGGTGATGTAACCGTTTCCTAGACACGCAAATAAGCCAAGCATTAGATCCCTTCTGTCCAGCTGTACCCACCGAGAGGCATATTTCACACAATATACGAAAAATAATTCGGAAATAAGAAATTCAGTACTCATAAATTGCAATAATGTACAGTAAGTATAAGTATAAAGTAATCGTCGCAGTACTGTTCCAATCTAATCAGATTTACAATGCAACAACAATCAAGAGGATAATTATGTAGTTTACCGTCTCGATAGCTTAGGGATAAAGCACCCGACCGGCAATCGGATACCCCTCTTAATTTTTTTTCTGGATTTACTTCTTTATAAAGATGGTTTAATTGCATGTTTGTTTTTTAAATGAAGATCAAAATTTAAATATTCAAAGTATACTTTTCAAGTTTACACAATTGTATTCATACGCAGGTTTTATAACTTTTGTCTTCCAAACAAGAAATTTGATCATGGAAGCTTAGAACTAAGAGTACACTCGGTTTTTATCATAAGCTACATCGAAAATAAATTTACATGAATAAAAATCTTTGAAATAATTTTACACACAAATGAATTTCTGAGAAGAATATGGATCTGTATAAAGACAATGCTGGGTGTAACTTCTCTGTCGTAGAGTCGGAAGGCCTCCTTGAGCTCCTCCTGCATGGCCTCTGCGTCCTCTTCCTCCAAGAAGTGCGCGGCGATGCGACAGAACCCGTCGATGTTTACTTTACCCGCTCCTGTGACCATAAAATCTCTGATTAGTACAACAAAATCTCCTCATTTAAATCAAGGCAAACTGCATAAGTGTGTGTTTTAAGGTTTTTAGGGAGCTCACATTTACATGGCCACAATTTGTAAGATATCATGATGAATACAACTTTAGAGTCTACACCTGCACTCAGCTACAAGAACTGTTGTTCAGTGGGGGCGCTATTGCATCGCAGCCCTGGTGAGTACACACGCGAACTAAAAATGCGTATACACACTCAAAACGAGATCATGCTAAAAATTGCATATTATATACTCGTATGAGTCACTGTGTGACCTGTGCATATGCAACAAAAACAAACGAGATCAGGGGGTCTGATCTCGGATTGAAAAATGATCTCGGAGCTCTGTTGTGTATTCACCCGTATGATCTCGCAACGTATGCGAAACACACAACAGACAGACTGACAAGTAGCTAAGTATGGTTGTAGGGCACAAATAAATAAATAATTTTTACTTTTACAAATCTTTAATAAACACAGTGAAAATTATTAAACGAACGTGTGTGTATTTCACGGGGAGACAGGGAGCGAGCCAGGTGGACGCATATGCTTAATGTGATGTCTCCGGACTGATACATTGAGGTGTGACAGCAGCAAATCATTCTGTCTCCTTGTTTTTCCTGACGGGTACATCAAACTGAGTCCGAGGAGCTTCGCAGATGAAGGGACGTTCTCTTGAGCAGATGTCATCAAAGATAACGTATTTAATCACATCCATTGCTCCGCAGTTTTCATTTATTCCGCCGTTGGGTTCCTTCGGGGCCCAATTGAAAAATTCTTCAATCCTGGAGGATACGCCTACATAGACACACACGTACCCATTATGTATTTAACATCCTTCTAATTCAGTAAAAATAAATAATGTACAAAGGATAAAAATAAATAGCACTAAGATTACACAAATATACACAAAATCTATCTATAAAAATTAATCTTACGAACTATATTGTAATAACATGGTCATAAGATGAGATGGATGGATGGATAGATGGATAAATGGATGGATGGATGGATGGATGGACGGACGGACGGACGGATGGATGGATGGGAACTATCAGAATCAATTAGTAAAATTACTAAGCTTTACAGAATTGATTCAGACAAGTAAACAAAACTTAACTCCAGTCTCTGTAAATGATTGACTCACCAAATAGTGTATTGAAACTGCCTTCCTGAATAAGGTCACTAATTCCGAGCCAGATTGAACCCTCTTCTCCGGGCTTGGTCGGTTCTTCAAGATATGAGATCACCGTCTTCTCTTCTTTGGAGTCAAGTATCATGAGGTGGGCACCGTCGGACATGCACTGTAGGAGCGCATTGACCCAGTTCATCCTCTTCTTGTAGTACTTGTAGGCGCCTATGTTGGGAACCTCCGTGTAATCTGATGGAACTGCAATGACATAATAATAATAATTATAATAATAATAATAATAATAATAATAATAATAATAATAATAATAATAATAATAATAATAATAATAATAATAATAATAATAATAAAAATAAAAATAATAGTAATAGTAATAATAATAATAATAATAATTTTTTTTTATTATTATTTTATTATTGTAGATACATTTCTTCCATAACCTTACATATTTCATACATTCGACCTTCCACAAACTGCGCATGCAGCTTATCTGTGGAACTATGTTTATTAAAGATAAGGATTTATTCACTTCTGAACACTTAACCTAATATAATTGAAATTTGATTTATTGAAATTACCGACTGTGAGTCTAAACAATAAAATGTGATAATTATATAAAGTTTGACATTGTGAATAAATTTATGAATGAACAGAATAGAAGAAAATTGATAAATACCTGAATAATAATAATAATGGATGAGCGAAGCGAAGACTTCAATTTCACTGACCCCAAAAAAATTTAGCTCGGGTGTTTTTTTTGTTTGTTTTTGTTTTTTTTGTTTTTCTGTCTGTTTGTTAACTCTACCAAACGGCATATCCGATCTTGATGAAAATTTGACAGGACCTTCGAAATCTCTGAACTTAGAGGTGTATTGTTTTTGGGTACAATCGAAGAAATATTTCTCATGAATATCGTACTTTTACGATTTTTTTCGATTTTTAGTGCGATATTTTCGTGACATTTGGGCCAATTCTGACCAAACGGGTGGGGCTACAACGTTCATATTATACATGGACATTAAGGTTATGGTGATGTAGTACCTTTTGAAAGAAAAATTTGAAAAAGTTAGCCAGAATCCATAGAAATAAAGCTTTTAATATAAGTTTTTTTATTTTTTGTACGATATTTTCGTGCCATTTGGGCCAATTCTGACCAAACGGGTGGGGCTACAACGTTCATATTATACATGGACATTAAGGTTATGGTGATGTAGTACCTTTTGAAAGAAAAAGTTGAAATAGTTAGCCAGAATCCATAGAAATAAAGCTATTAATATAAGTTTTTTACGGTAAATAATACCAATTGACAGGTAACAAAAGAAACTTGTCAACAATCACCTACAATGCGTAGGCAGCAAAACAAAGAACTTGCAAAAGTAAAGATATCCCATGCAAACTAAAAATTTTAAAAAGCTCATCCATCAACGCGGCGGGACTTTAGCGTTTTCCTAGTAATAATAATAATAATAATAATAATAATCTCCCATGAGTTGGTCCCGGTAGCTTAATTGGTAAAGCTATGGCACGTTAAGCCGGAGGTTCTGGGTTCGAACCCCAGTCGGGGCAAACTTTTTCGACTACTGCTAGGAATCAATAACTATGTCCTTAAAGCGGGCTTATGCTTAAAAACCTAATATTCATACTACCCAACTTATGGTGGATGAGACGTGATTGGATTTATCCATGCGATCTTTCAAATTTCAGCTACATTGCAGTCTTCTGTTGGATTTATGACATGAAAGTCAACAGTCACAACAAATAGCAGTTTCGTAAAGGTTTGTTCTGTGGTCCTGGTAGCTTAATTGGTATAGCTATGGCACGTTAAGCCGGAGGTTCTGGGTTCGAACCCCAGTCGGGGCATACTTTTTCGACTACTGCTATGAATCAATAACTATGTCCTTAAAGCGGGCTTATGCTTAAAAACCTAATATTCATAGTACCCAACTCATGGGAGATGAGACGTGATTGGATTTATCCATGCGATCTTTCAGATTTGACAGCTACATTGCAGTCTTCTGTTGGATTTATGACATGAAAGTCAACAGTCACAACAAATAGCAGTTCCGTAAAGGTTTGTTCTGTGGTCCTGGTAGCTTAATTGGTATAGCTATGGCACGTTAAGCCGAGGTCTGGTTCGAACCCAGTCGGGCATACTTTTATGACTACTGCTATGAACAATAACTAGTCTTAAAGCGGGCTTATGCTTAAAAACCTAATATTCATACTACCCAACTCATGGGAGATGAGACATGATTGGATTTATCCATGCGATCTTTCAGATTTGACAGCTACATTGCAGTCTTCTGTTGGATTTATGACATGAAAGTCAACAGTCACAACAAATAGCAGTTTCGTAAAGGTTTGTTCTGTGGTCTCGGTAGCTTACACACATCCATACACACACACACACCATACATCCAAACATGTATAATGCAACTACGATACAGATATTACTAGGAAAACGCTTAAGTCCCGCCGCGTTGTTGGATGAGCGTATTGGTGCATTGAGCTGCCATGTGTTATGCGGATTTTCTGTTGTTCTGTGAAAAAATTATTACTAAGTTCAAATTTTTTTAAATTAAATTTAATTTAATAAAAAATAAACTTAAATTTTAATTTTTTTTAATTAATCGTAATTTTTAAAAAATCAAAAAATTGGGATTTTTATAAGAAATAATTATTCGATTGCGCTCAAATTTCACACGAATATATAAATTAATAAAATTAAGGTTCTGTGAAAAACTTATTACAATAGGATCAAGCATGTAGGTGTAATAAGTAAAAAAATTGTTTTAAAAAAGAAAAAAACCACAAAGTTTCTATTTTCATTAGAAATAATTTTTCGATTGTGCTCAAATTTCACACGAATATCTTAATTCATAAAATTAAGGTTCTGTGAAAAAATCATTAAAATCGGATAAAGCATGTAGATGTTATAAGTAAAATAAATTTTCAAAAAATCGAAAAAAATCGTAAAATTGCGATTTTTATGAGAAATAATTTTTCGATGGCGCTCAAAAACGTGGCAGTTCTAAGTTCAGATATTTTGAAGGCTCCATAAAATTTCATCGCAATTGTAGTATTGGTTTAGCCGGAATCGTGCTAACAAACAGACAAAAAATACAGAAAGAAAGAAAGAAAGAAAGAAAGAAAGAAAGAAAGAAAGAAAGAAAGAAAGAAAGAAAAAAACATTCCGGATTTTTTTCTCCAGTGTAGTGAAATGGAATCTTCGCTTCGCTCTCTACGCTCGCTACGCTCATCCAAAAATGTACCCGTCCTGATGGTCTAGTGGTTAAGACGCTCACCTGGAATGTGAGAGACCCGTGGTTCGAATCCCGTTTGGGGCGGACTTTTCAAAAAAAAATCTGAATTGTAGTTGGATGAGCGTAGCGAGCGTAGCGAGCGAAGAGAAGATTCCATTTCACTACACTGGAGAAAAAAATCCGGAATGTTTTTTTTTTTCTGTATTTTTGTGTGTTTGTTAACACGATTCCGGCTAAACCGATACTCTGATTGCAATGAAATTTTATGGAGGCCTTCGAAATCTCTGAACTTAGAACTGCCACGTTTTTGAGCGCAATCGGGAAATTTTTTCTTATAAAAAACGCAATTTTACGATTTTTTTCGATTTTTTAAAATTTCTTCGACTTATAACACCTACACGCTTTATCCGATTGTAATGATTTTTTCACAGAACCTTAATTTTATGAATTAAGATATTCGTGTGAAATTTGAGCGTAATCGAAAAATTATTTCTCATGAAAATCGAAATTTTGCGGTTTTTTTCTTTTTAAAACAATTCTTTGACTTATAACACCTACATGCTTTATCCTATTGTAATGATTTTTTCACAGAACCTTAATTTTATGAAATTAATATACTCGTGTTAATTTTGAGCGCAATCGAATAATTATTTCTTATGAAAATTGCAATTTTACGATTTTTTATTTTTTTAAATTACGATTTATTAAAAAAATTAAGTTAATTTTTTATTTTATTTAATTTACTTATTATTACTCTTTACTTATTTTTTATTTGCACCAATTACGCTCATCCAACAACGCGGCGGGACTTAGCGTTTTCCTAGTAAATAATAACAATTACACCTATGGGAGTGTTTCCCGACTAACCAAATCGAGAATATCTTCAGCATTGTCTCAAAATTCCACGATATCGTCTATATATCATTGTTCTGGTCTCTTGTTCTTCTACTTCTTCTTCTGCTACCTCTCTTGGGTGTACCCTGCGCAGCATCTCATCCATTACAACGTCGAATAGTGTTTGTGATAGTAGGCTCTCTCTCCATTCACTTTCATCGTATTTCGTTTGAACGCAACTTTCACACTTCCGGTACATACTCTGTATTCTCTCTACTAGAGTTCTCCTGATCACTGATCCCTTTGCGTTTTAGACATGCCCATACTTTCTCCCTTGGCAGGAGATCATATGCCTTTTCCAAATCCAGGAAAACCATATACATACTCTTACTCTCTTCCCACATCATTTCCATTCTTTGCCGTAGAGAGAATATTAGGTCGATTGTGGACCTTCCCCTTCTGAGTCCGTACTGTTCTTCCCTAAGCTCTGGCTCTACTATTTGACGCACTCTCCTTTCCATTACCCTCTCATATATTTAAATTCAAATTTTAAAAAAATCAAATATATTCAAATCAGTACAAAATACCGCCAAACGAAAAAATTCGCATCGCATGCAAGACAATTGTAAACAAAATTTTTTTTTCTCTCAGTCCGCCTCTAGAAAATGAGTTGAAAATTCATGTCACCAGAACACAACTACCTATGTTGAATGGTGTGCTTGGGCGAATTCAAGTTTAAAATTATTTTGAAGAGGCGATATTTGCCGTGTGCCCGATCAGATTTTTTTTTTTTACTTAAGTTTTGATTTTCTAATAGAGTCAGGTATCAAAGCCATTCACTATATTTTGACTTGGTTGCATATTTGGGAAAATAGAAAAACGCGGTCGAATAGACTTAATAGTGGTTCAAACGCTGTAAACGAGAGTAAAAGCCCTTAGAAAACACTTCAAAAAGCTTTTAGTCCGAATTGCCGCAAGCTGATGTATAGTGTAGGTTCCATAGATAGAAGGTACTACTATAAATATGCCTGTGTGTATTTTTGGATGAGCGAAGCGAAGTTTTCATTTCACTACACTGGAGAAAAAAATCTGGAATGTTTTCTTTTCTTTCTTTCTTTATTTTTTTTTATTTTTGTGTGTCTGTTTACACGATTCCGCGCTAAACCGATACTCCAATTGTGATGAAAAGTTTCTGGAGGCCTTTGAAATCTCTGAACTTAGAACTGCCACGTTTTTGAGCGCAATCGAAAAATTATTTGTCATGAAAATCGCAATTTTACGATTTTTGTCGATTTTTTAAAAATTTCTTCGACTTTTAACACCCACATGCATAATTCGATTGTAATGATTTTTTCACTGAACCTTAATTTTATGAATTTATATATTTATGTGAAATCTGAGAGCAATCGAAAAATTATTTCTCATGTAAATCGCAATTTTACTATTTTTTCGATTATTTTAAACTTTCTTCGACTTATAACACCTACATGCTTTATCTGATTGTAATGACTTATTCACAGCACCTTAATTTTATGAATTTATATATTCCTGTGAAATTTGAGCGCAATCAAAAAATTATTTCTCATGGAAATTTGCAATTTTACGATTTTTTTGATTTTTTTAAATTTTCTTCTACTTTTACCACCTACATGCTTTATCCGATTGTAATGATCTTTTAAAAAAAAACTCATTTTATTAATTAATATATTCGTGTGAATTTTGAGCGCAATCACAAAATAATTTGTTATGAATATCGCAATTTTACGTTTTTTTGTTTTTTTTTGCATTATTTTCTTCGTCTTATAACACCTTCATGCTTTATCCGATTGTAACGATTTTTTTACATAACCTTAGTTTTATGAATTAATATATTAATGTGAAATTTGAGCGCAATCGAAAATAATTTCTCGTGAAAATCGCAATTTTACGCTTTTTTTCGTTTAAAAAAAATTACGCTCATTCAACATCGCTCCTGAAAAAGCGTTTGCGAAGCTTCCTAGTATTATATCCTTACCGAATCTCTTTTTCTTCCAAACCCCCGACGAATGACAAACTAGATCTTCAGTGTTCGAGTTGGTTTGTAGTGCCTTCTTCTTCCACATCATTGTCGCAGTGGAGCTAACTCCAGTTTCCTTGCAGGACTGTTTCTCACCGTTAGCCTTGCACACAATGTTCATCGAACTCTTGGTCAGTAACGGGCAATTACTGGAGTCGTCCTGTTCACCCTGCCAGAATGATAATAATAAATAACTAATCCCAATACAAGGGTGGTAATTTAAAATTCATATTCATATTTTGTTTTATTTTGTATTTTACTATAATAGTTGTAGTCTTTAATCAGTGTAAATATAATGCGTTTTAATGTGATTTACTATTACTAGGAAAACACTAAAGTCCCGTCGCGTTGTTGAGCGAGCACCGGTACGTGCAACAACGTCCCAAGTACGACATTCCCATAATGTTACATACCAATAAGTGTTTAAGGTCTTGTCCGATTTAGCTGAAAATTTGTAAAATAGGAGAGAATGTTGTACTTATTGTCCCTGCAAAATTTCATAACGATCGGAACATTTTTATTTTTTTATTTTATTTTTTATTTTTTTTGTAACTAACGATCATATTTTGTTCAAAAACTATACAGCACCCGCCTAGGTGGTATGTACATGTGTGAAAAATTTCAGGTCGATCAGAGAAACGGTGCGACCTGTATCGAAGCAGTAACAGAAAGAAAAAAAAACAAAACAAAACAAACAAACAAAAAAACAGACATTCGAGCCATAGGAGTCAAGTGGAGACGCTCGCTACGCTCGCTCAATTAAAAATGACGTGTTTAATTAATTTTACTCCCAGCAGTGTGTGATCAAAATGATACAATGTTTAATTGAATTAAAATTGAATTGAATTGATCAAAATGATACAATGTAATATGATCAATTTGTCAAAATTGTATTATACGTAAATTGAAAATAAACTAGGAAAACGCTCAGTTGGACGCGTTGTTGAGCGAGCACCGGTACGTGCAACATGACCCGAGTACGACATTCCCATAAGGCCCACCACACAGTGTAGGCCTAACTGGATATTGACATTGTACACTTTATACTATTCCAACATCTTTGCATTGTTCTAATTCACGTCATGCCTTCTAAAGTGTATCTTTGTATCTTCACTGCCTCCTTCATTTTTAACATCATTTTTCGAAATATGATTACCAATAAGTATTTAAGGTCTTGACCGATTTAGCTGAAAATTTGGAAAATAGGAGAGAATGTTGTACTTATTGACCCTGCAAAATTTCATAAAGATCGGTACATTTTTATTTTTTTTTTTTTATTTTATTTTTAATTTTTTATAACCAACGATTGGATTTTGTTCAAAACTATACAGCAACCCGCCTAGGTGGTATGTACATGTGTGAAAAATTTCAGGTCGATCAGAGAAACGGTGCGACCTGTATCGAAGCAGTAACAGAAAAAAAAAAAAAAAAAAAAAAACAGACATTCGAGCCATAAGAGTCAAGTGGAGACGCTCGCTTCGCTCGCTCAATAATCATCATAATTCGCATTTTAAATCTTTTCCGGCCCATTATTATTAATATTATTATTATTGTATTGGATGTATTTCATACAAACTCGGTCAAAACCGGAGCTAACTGTTGTACGGACTTACGTCAAGTACTTCCATGTACACCTATACTAGGAAAACGCTCAGTTGGACGCGTTGTTGAGCGAGCACCGGTACGTGCAACATGACCCGAGTACGACATTCCCATAAGGCCCACCACACAGTGTAGGCCTAACTGGATATTGACATTGTACACTTTAAACTATTCCAACATCTTTGCATTGTACTAATTCACGTCATGCCTTCTAAAGTGTATCTTTGTATCTTCACTGCCTCCTTAATTTTTTAACATCATTTTTCGAATTATGATTACCAATAAGTCTTTAAGGTCTTGACCGATTTAGCTGAAAATTTGGAAAATAGGAGAGAATGTCGTACTTATTGACCCTGCAAAATTTCATAATGATCGGTACATTTTTATTTTTTTATTTATTTTTTTTATTTTTTTTATTTTTTATAAACAACGATCGGATTTTGTTCAAAAACTATACAGCAACCCGCCTAGGTGGTATGTACATGTGTGCAAAATTTCAGGTCGATCAGAGAAACGGTGCGACCTGTATCGAAGCAGTAACAGAAAAAAAAAAAAAAAAAAACAGACATTCGAGCCCATTGATATTGAACCCCTATTGTAGGCTAGATCAGCAGTCTCCTATTAATCCGCATAGGCGCGAGCGTAGCAAATTAAAGAGTCAATCGGCCCATTTCAAGATGTCGATTTGGCGTTTTAATTGATGCTTTTTCAATGTAATAAAGTATTTTACTGGATTGTTTGATATGGTTTTAGCTTGTGCAGCATGGTATTAAACAAACAAAAACAATACGAAGTTATTGCATAAGGGAATTTAGTAATCATTTGGTGTTAAAGGCTAGTATGCTTACCTGTCAACCTGGCGGCAATCTTGAGAACTATTTGGGCTAGAAATCGCTCTCATTTGATTAACAAGTAAACTGGAATTTCAAGATGGCTTCTTATTGTCACGGAAGTGGACCACCGACTGCTAATCTAACCTACAATAGGGGTTCAATATCAATGTTCGAGCCATAAGAGTCAAGTGGAGACGCTCGCTTCGCTCGCTCAATTATTACTTTGTCTTAACTCTAACTAAAATGAGTCATTTATAATATTGTTTGTAGATGATGTTTCCTTTCTGCTGTGTACGGTCGTGGCCGATTTCTCGTCGCCATCCTAGCATTTGCTCTTCGGACTATGAGAAACCACGAAAAGCATGTCAAGATGGAAGCTGTCTCGGAATCTTGAAGTATCATTCTTAGTTTAGAAATTTACGAACTATTCTACATGTGTTGAGTATTACTGCCTTTTGAGTCTCGATGTAAACATTGGGTGGAAGATCTAGTTGTTTAATGCTTTCATGTATAGCTTCTTCGGTATGATGCCGTTGGCCGATATAACGACCTAACACAGCCCCAATTGCCACCATTCACTAACTAAACTACTATTGATAACAACATATTATTTAAATTATAATGATTAATTAACTGTCAAAACATGCAATAGAAATTAAATTTTCTAGTATAAGCAAAATTATCACTTCCCAATTAACATCACAGTCATTGTTAAAATATGCTAACTAAACTTCCTGGCTGTCTCTTTTGTACGTTCTTAACTCGGCTATTCTTAGCTCGCCTACATCAATTAGTAGTGATATTTCAGGTGTAATTGCCCGCTTCCAAGAATAACTTGGCTACTATAATTGGTAGTAGGAGGGGTTTTCTTGACTGGCCTATACGCCAATGGCAGCGAGCCTTTCAAATGGTTATGCGAGACTTGCAAGTTTGAATTATTCCGAAATTTAACGTTGACAGGGCACTTCCCAGACAGAATTTTGCTCGAAACGTTACTCACTTTGTGCCTTTTTAATATATTTTTTTATTTAATACAAGGTTGTCTTAAAGTGCAATGGTATATCCATACAAGAAAATATTATCTTAGATGTTGTGAAATAATAAGAATATTAGGCTATGTAATCCATTTTCTTTCTGTGACTTACGCCTTGACTTGAAGTAAACTAGATGTAGTCACGTCAAGATTGTAATAAGTAAATTTAATAAAAATATTTATTGGTATAGCAAGCATAGACGATGGAAACACTGGTGAGATATTTGTAAAGGGATATAATTTTTTTTATACTCTTGATTATTCAAATAACAATTGGGTTATGTTTAGTTTAAATATACATACACACATATTTACATTTTTATTATTAACATATCAAGCTTAAAACGTTTTTGTCAATAATCGCTTGTCGAGAAAGACAGGGCAACAGAAAACGATATCAAAGTAATCACATTAAATAACTTTAAAATAGTCTATTGTTAATATTTGGGTACTTGATACTGGGCGCGTTGGGCAGTTCCCATTGACGGTGATGATTGCCTGGCGCATCGAAGAGAGATGTGTCATATTGGAGGCCGAAATTCTGTCCGGGAAGTGGCATGTCAACGTTAAATTTCGGAACAATTCAAACTTGCCGGTCAGGTCGCATAACCATTTGAAAGGCTCGCTGCCATTGGCGTAGGTGAGTCAAGAAAACCCTTCCTACGACCAATTAAAGTAGATACGTAGTTCTTGGAAGAGGGCAATTACACCTGAAATACCACAACTAATTGATGTAGGCGAGCTAAGAATAGCCAAGTTAAGACTGAGCCGTCTCCTTCAATTCATTTTTTTCTTAATTGTATCTAAGTTGAATGAGAACACGAAACTGTCAACTTTGATTTATTAATAATTAATAAATTAATAAATTAATTTAAAATTAAGGTCTTCAGTCAGCCTCTGCTGATGATACTCACAGTCGTATTGTATACGAACACAGAAAAATGACCCGCAACATGTGTTTCTAAATATTTCGGGCTCTGAAAGTAATAGGAAAACGACAAAGTCGTTATTAGACGAGTGACTCAGCCTTGTGTTGAGTTGAGTAAGTTGAGTACCCGGTAGCATTCCCTTTCTTCCCCCTACCTAAGGCTGGATCTAGCCTATCATATAGGCTAGTTGCGCATTATGTTCTAACAGTTGACGCGCCCTTATACCAACTTTACTCAAAACTCTTATCAACTTAAACGCAAATGTTCCCGGGTACTCAACACATGACTCGTTCACTCGTCTGACAACGACTTTGGCGTTTTCCTAGTCTAGTTAGCTAAGGTGCCCTTATATCCGGAATGTGGTAGACCTGGGTTCAAACAACGGTCGGGAAAGATTTTTTTAATTTCTGGATTTTATTTAAAAAATTATATAACATGTTTTGAAATGTATGCAATACTATGGAAAACATAGTCAGTACGAAATACGAGTAATAATTTCAAGGTTTACTCAATCTTCCAGCGGAATTTTGGGTTATCTTGAGCGTGCAAGATTCGTTACACCTTTTTTTACTCCTGCATTCACCACCTGACATTCAAAACGTGACTCGATAAAAATTATTACTTCAAGAACAAAACCATTGTCGTTAAATAAAATGTTACACATTTTCAGCCCTTCTTTAATTAATCATTTTTATAGGTTTAAATTTCAACGAATGTTGCTGATTTTGTAAGAAGTTGTCAGTAAATTGATACCGGATGTCTGTTTGAAATTGCAGAGCAATAGATTCAGTAATTTGGCTGATTTTCGGCGTAAACAGTCAGTCACACACTCACTCATTCACTCTCACACTCACTCACTCACTCACTCACTCACTCACTCACTCACTCACTCACTCACTCACTCACTCACTCACTTACTCGCACACACAGGAACGGAATGAAGTTTCGTTTCACTTGAATTGTAAGACTCTGTCGCTTCGCTCTCTCGTCTAATAAAAAGTGAAAATAATGTAATTTTATTTGCAGCCTTAGATTAAATTAAGCATTGACTGATAAATCTACAATATCTACATTGTGTGCGTATAATATTTATTTTGGGAAGGTTTGCTTAAACGAAGCATATGAGAGATACGTAGTTGGGTGTAGGTAGAATTGGGTAGAAGAGTTTTCACAAATCATAGGTGCTTTGTCGCAAGTCCTTCTATAAAAATCAGATTCCCTATAAAGAGCTCGTTGTAGGAAAACAGACAATTGTGACCCATGAGGTAGCATGGCTAAAAGAAGTCGACGTACGTAACAACATAATATTCCAATGCTAAAAAGTCGTCGTAATGCAACCGACCATAGCTTCATCGACTCGAAGCTACTTCAAAAAATAAACTTTCACTTCCATCTTAGGTTTACAAGAAATCACATTCTATTCAAACATGTGCTCATATTGATGTTTCGAGATTTCATTTATTAGAATTCAAGACACCTACAATAATTATTAACCAACCGATCATTCACATAAAACAGGCTGTTTTTGTCAGTTTACTCTGACTCTAAATACTAATCACTATTTTATCACAATTTCACTACGAGTTACCTGAGCGAATGCGATCAGAAGACAGCTCACTGCTGACAGATATAATATGCTGACATTCATGATGATTTGTGTCAGCTTAGCTTCCAGACAGAAGTATACTTCACGTCCACCGTATAGAACGAGAAGGCTGAAGTAATTCATATAATAATATGTAACCAATGGCTTATAGAGTTCCCATAAGCCAATTAAAAGTCATGAACAAACATTTCAACATTATACTTGTTTTTATTTTGACTAGTCTATTCAGTTATAAAAACTTAATCATGAGTATGTAAATTTTATATTTCCTGCATTTAACACGATTTCAAACGTTGTGTAATAGGTTTGTGCCATGCAATCATTTTGCTTTAGATTACAATTATTTTAATACTGCAGTATTTTTTAATAACCGGTAAAATATTTCCTAGTATATTTTAAGGTAATTAGCAAGTACTGATCGAAAGAAATTACTAGGTTCATTAAATTACGCAAAAACACTGGTATTGAGAAGAAATTCCCTTTCATGTGTATCCGGTTCAGTTTGTTAATGCCCATTCCGATACTACATACGACCTTTTTATTCTTATACTGCCTACAAACTCGTTTCTTTGTCACTTCCCCTAGTCTCCACTCTTGGCCCAACGACGAGGGAGGACATTCTTACACTGCCTACAACTTAATAATATGTTCGTTTTTTTAGTCCTGCACTTTTCTGCGGTGCGTGTGTAAGGTGTAGACCGGAAACTGTCCATAGTGTAGAGAATGGTTACACTAGGAAAACGCTTAAGTCCCGCCGCGTTGTTGGATGAGCGTAATTGGTGCATTGAGCTGCCATGTGTTATGCGAATTTTCTGTTGTTCTGTGGAAAAATCATTATTAAGTTGAAATGTTTTTAAAATTAAATTAAATTAAATAAAAAATTAACTTCATTTTTTTAAATTTGTTTTAATTAATCGTAATTGTTAAAAAAAATCGTAAAATTGCGATTTTTATAAGAAATAATTTCTCGATTGCGCTCAAATTTAACACGAATATATTAATTCATAAAATTAAGGTTCTGCGAAAAAATCATTACAATCGGATAAAGCATGTAGGTGTTATAAGTCAAAGAATTGTTTAAAAAAAGAAAAAACCCGTAAAATATCGATTTTTTTATAAATATTTTTTCAATTGCGCTCAAATTTCACAAGAATATCTTAATTCATAAAATAAAGGTTCTGTGCAAAAATCATTAAAATCGGATAAAGCATGTAGGTGTTATAAGTCGAAGAATTTTTTTTAAAATCGAAAAAAATCGTAAAATTGCGATTTTCATGAGAAAAAATTTTCCGATTGCGCTCAAAAACGTGGCAGTTCTAAGTTCAGAGATTTCGAAGGTCTCCATAAAATTTCATCGCAATCGGAGTATCGGTTTAGCCGGAATCGTGTGGACAAACAGCCAAAAATACGAAAAAAAAGAAAAAAAAGAAAAAAAAACATTCCGGAATTTTTTTCTCCAGTGTAGGGTAGTAGAATGGAATCTTCGCTTCGCTCGCTTCGCTCGCTACGCTCATCCAACTACACATTGATATTTAACATCTATAGTAGGCTAGATCCCCAGTCATTGGTCCACTGGCATGACAATTAGAAGCCATCTTGATTAGGTCAATTTGTATGTTAAATAAGGCTGTAATGATTTGAAGCCCAAATATTTTTCAAGATTGCTGTCAGGTTGACAGGATAGCATATTTGCCATTAACACCAAATGATTAAAAATTCCCTTGTGCAATTACTTATAATTATTTCTGTTTGTGCATTTTTAATTCTATGAATTAAAGCCTACAAGAAATATTGGCATTAAGTTAAAACACAGTTTAATTTAAGTTGCCGCCATCTTTGCATTACACTACACGCGTAAACCCACCTCTGGAGCGGGTGTTACACCGCGGTAAAGTGGAAGTTTACACTGGACAAAATAACGCCGCAGTGTAGGCTTGCACGGAGACAGAATAACATGTTGGTGCTCTACACCTTGCACCAGCGATGGCAGTGCAGGACAAAAACGAACCTAATATCTGTGCGCTTAGGAGCCGGCATGTTAAATTGCACCTTTTACTTAAAAAGTTACTAGGAAAACGCTAAAGTCCCGCCGCGTTGATGGATCAGCTTTTTTTTAAGTTTTTAGTTTGCGTGGGATATCTTTACTTTTGCAAGTGTTTTGCTTTGCTGCCTATGCATTGTAGGTGATTGTTGTCAAGTTTCTATTGTTACATGTCAAATGTTATTATTTACCGTAAAAACTTATATTAAAAGCTTTATTTCTATGGATTCTGGCTAACTTTTTCAACTTTTTCTTTCAAAAGGTACTACATCACCATAACCTCAATGTCCATGTATAATATGAACGTTGTAGCCCCACCCGTTTGGTCATAATCGGCCCAAATGGCACGAACATATCGCACTAAACCGTAAAAAACTTATATTAAAAGCTTTATTTCTATGGATTCTGGCTAATTTTTTCAACTTTTTCTTTCAAAAGAAATTACATCACCATAACCTTAATGTCCATGTATAATATGAACGTTGTAGCCCCACCCGTTTGGTCAGAATCGGCCCAAATAGCACGAAAATATCGCACTAAAAATCGAAAAAAATCGAAAAAGTACGATACCGGTATTCATGAAAAATATTACTTCGATTGTACACAAAAACAATACACCTCTAAGTTAAGAGATTTCGAAGATCCCCTCCAATTTTCATCGCTTATGCCGTTTGCCCGGAATCGTGCGAACAAACAGACAGAGAGAGAAAAAAAAACATTGGATCTTAATTTTTTGAGGGACAGTAAAATTGAAGTTTTCGCTACGCTCGCTACGCTCATCAAAAAAAAATTTAAAAAAACGTTTACAATCACTGAAATTATATATGTTATGATTTTAGAGACATTTGAAAAAATATTTCTTATAGAAATCGTTCTTTTACGATTTTTCTCGGGTTTTTAATACGATATTTTCGTGATATTTGGGCCGATTCTGACCAACCACACTACAACTTTCATATTTTACATTGGCATAACGATTATGGCGATGTAGTGCCTCTTGAAAGAAAAAGTTGAAAAAGTTGGTCAAAATTCATAGAAATAAAGGTTTTAATATAAGCCTTTTACATGTGTATAATTTACAAGTAACTATAGAAAAAGTAATGAGATTACACTTAAATACGAAAACCATTAAACAGAAATATTCCAAAAGAAGCTCATCCAACAACGCGACTGGAAAAAGCGTTCGCGAAGCGACCTAGTGTAAGATAATAAGGAAACTTGGTAGCAAAACAAAAGAGTATGAATAAAATTGAATTGAATTGAAAGGAAAATAATTTTCAATTTAATAAAGGCAATTTAGTTAGACGTCCGCCCTATCTTGCTAACGTTTACGTAACAAGTTGAAAACATACTCTCAATGAATCTGTAAAGATGTCATGTTATACTTTACACAAGTATCGTCATTAGCTTTAAGAGGTTAATTTATTCAATTTATTTGTTAAAAATAATTCAGATCATGTGTAAAACATGGTACAAACTACAATACTACATAATATTTGTAAAAATTCGTCGCGGTTATACTCATTCTAAGGTACCAACATTTAAACTCATTCTAAGGTACCAAACATTATTTTGTAAAGCGTTCCGTTTGACAATCAGTAAGTGACACTTTCGCTCCTGGTTACATACGTGTACCCTGAGCTAACTGACAATCCTTCATAATATGAATTATAGTAGGTATGTGTAGGGTAATATATTATACCCTACAAGCCTATAAGGCACGCTAGGCGGAAGAGCTAACCCGGAGCTGGGCATGCGAATTTTCGTCATATTTGTATAATTCGTATTATGTAATGCATGTGTGTATTTCATGGTTTTACACTCTTTGGAGCAGTGCCCCAGTTGTATGCCAATACTCCACCCAGTTATATGTTCTTATTTAATTGCTGATTATCAGAAAGTGCGTTTTAAACATCTCCCTGTCCCCATTACCAAGTAATTAGCCAATATACTCAATTCTGACAGCATGCGATATTAGAAAAGTGAACAGTGAATCTTTATAGATTCAGTAAATTAATTAATTCAACATTTCAGATAGGAATAAATGCTTATTTTATCTATTTGGAAACCTCAATTTATTGCATTTTTAAAGGTCATTTTAACGAAACTGATGATTATCGTACGTGACCAGGTGAGGTAACTACCGGACGTTCATTAAAATGTAAATACATAAATGATGTTTTATTACGGAAGTAATATCTCCATTTACAAAGCACACAACAACGTCATAGCGAAAATTTGCCCGTTAAACATAGTTGTGAATAATTTTCCCGTGAAACATGGCAGTTAGTCTCATTAGTTACCGCGAAAAATAAACACGTTTCCCTAATGTCCTCGACGGCTTGAATTGAAGGTTAATAATTTAACCTTGCTTACTAAGAACACCGTATTGGGCTTACAAGCTACATTTCCATAATGAAATGGTATTATTTGAGATGTAGCGTAATATGAATTAGCTATTATTAGCTATAGGCCTACGAGAGTTTCGGGAAGGCTTTGGGCGGCGCCGCGCAGTATGTACTAACTTTGGGCCGTGGTGGGCAAAGAATGCAATTTTAACATGGCTACGATAGGCGGATAGGAAGAAATCACGTGTTTTTCATCGCCTACACTAATTAAAACATTTGTACTAAGCAAAATGTCAATATATAGTGAAGATTCTTCCAGGAACATTTTAATAGTTTTTGTCAGCCACGAAACGGTAGGTCTAGTTCTAAAGAGTCAAACGTGGCCAGCTGGCACAGCCCTTATAGACCTTCTTGTAAAGGGTCCCAGTTTCTAATTGTTTTTTAAATAAGCTTTAATTTCCATTGTTTTCTTGCTAAAACGTTAACAGATAATAGAAGGAACCTTCGAAAATATTCGCTCTTTGAACATGTCTTTAGATGGTACCATCGTAACTTTTACCCACCAGTCGGCCATGACAGTCGGAGTGACGTCATCTGAAACTCTCGCATAGCGTTCAAAGAAGAAATTTTAACCATGAAATTAAAACACCTTGATCGAGTATGTATATATATGTTTAAACTTGGCTTTATAGTAGGCGACTATGACGCTGTTATGTTAGTACTTTAGACAGAAATTAAAAAAGTGATTACACCGGGGTGTCTAAAGTAATTTTTTTTTAGTAATAATTTTTTAATTTCTGTCTAAAGTACTAACATAACAGCGTCATAGTCGCCTACTATAAGCCAAGTTTAAACATCATTTTTCCCAACTCTAGGGTTACAGAGATGGTTTGTATTTCTCCAAGTTAATTTCATGTGCAGTCTAATAGGCAGTGCAATCTGCTCTACACACGTTAAGGGCCATTCACAACCAACTTAGTAGCTAACTTAGCCTCTAACTTAAAGGTTTGTCTTATGGAAAACAACACGTCTGTTCATGACCAAACTTAGCCTTTAACTTACATTTATCAGCAACCGAATGTTTGCAAACTCCAAGGTTTTACTATAGCAGCTAACTTAACATTAAGCTTTTAAACCAATCAGAGAGAGACTCGAGCCGACAATTTCCGGTCATATCCGATTGAAAACGTAAACAAACAGCAAAAATGGATCCCAAGAAACATCAGCTATTGTTCGATGAAAAGCTATTGAACGAATCATGAAAAGGCCACTGCTATATGTAAAATCTTCGTCTTTATACAAAGATAAGAATATAAAAGAAAACATTTGGCTATCGATTGGGGCAGAAATGTCAACTGACCGTCAGTATTATTAACGTTTATTGCGGTACTAGGCCTAGCCCCCAGCTAGGGCTAGGCCATGTGAGGTTATGTAAGGCTTACTTCACGTTGTCTTAAATAAATACGTTTATTATTTTTACCATCAATTATTGTTTAATAAACTGTACAGTCTATAGTCAATCAATTCTATAATGCTACCTAAGTAGAGCTAGGCTAGGCCTACTTACTGAATGCTGAATGTTATTGTATGTCAAGCATTGGCGCGATAAAAGTAAATACTGCAAATCTGTGTTGTGATTGGTTTAAAAAACATCTATCATGAACAGCAACACTAAGTTAGAGGCTAAGTTAGCTGCTAAGTTAGAGGCCTAAGTTGGTTATGAATGAGCCTTTATTAACAATGTACAAAACAGACCAAAAATTAGACAGTTTTAAATTGGTGGCCGCATAGCTCAGTTGGTAAGAGCATAGCCCGGCAAGCTAAGGTCCCGGGTTCATACCCCGGTGTAGTCACTTTTTTAATTTCTGTCTAAAGTACTTACATTATATATATATATAAAGCCCGGTAAGCTAAGGTCCCGGGTTCAAACCCCGGTGTAGTCACTTTTTTAATTTCTGTCTAAAGTACTAACATAACAGCGTCATAGTCGCCTACTTTATATATAATATATATATATGTTATATCGCAGACTTTCACGGATTGAATATGCACACATTGTATTTTCGGGTAGTCCGTGTGGTTTTATTTTTATTTATTCCAACGTTTCGGGTAGTTCTCCCTGCCCATCTTCAAGGAAATTAAACATAAAACAATATAAAAAACAAACAAAACCTTACTTCATAACAAACACTGCAACTAGATACATAGACAAAAACTAAATAGCTTAGAAAACATAGGAAGAGCCTACTCATCCTCCATCAACATTATCCTATTACTGTTTAGATGACCTCAGCGTACGAGTAGATGGCTCAAGGGGTTCTTGTTACGCAACGCTAAGGACACCATTCCTAACGAGTCCCATGGTATATATGAAATTCCATGTGGAAGTTGCCAAAAGACATACGTAGGAAGAACTAACCGCAAAATATCTGTCCGCATCGACGAACATAGAGTTGCAGTTAGACGTATGGAAACCACCTCAGCTCTTTTCCAACATGCTTTCGACAAGGAACACTGGATTAACTTTGATGAAGCTAAAACCATAGCCAAAGTTGAACATGAGGTGCCCCGTATCGTAAGAGAGGCGGTGGAGATGGAGAAGCGGAAACACAACATGAACACACGGGATGATGCTAAAAGACTTCCAGCCACATGGAAACATGTTTTGCAAGGCTGTAATGTTCAACCCAAAGCTCTCCCTATGGAAATGTCTGCAGTCCGTCCTCCTCCTCCAAGAGTTGACAAGAGAAGGAAGACTTAACAAGAACCCCTTGAGCCATCTACTCGTACGCTGAGGTCATCTAAACAGTACCTAATAGGATAATGTTGATAACTTCATTTTTTTTTTTTTTTAAAATCATTGGTTGTATATTTTGTCATGAGTAGGCCCTTCCTATGTTTTCTAAGCTATTTAGTTTTTGTCTATGTATCTAGTTGCAGTGTTTGTTATGAAGTAAGATTTTGTTTGTTTTTTATATTGTTTTATGTTTAATTTCCTTGAAGATGGGCAGGGAGAACTACCCGAAACGTTGGAATAAATAAAAATAAAACCACACGGACTACCCGAAAATACAATGTGTGCATTATATATTTTTTTTCGTGGGATGCCTACCCAGGGTGCAATTCATGTCCCTCTCATGCTGGTGTCTAACTTAGGTATGTTGCGGATAGGACAGTTTGTGAAGGGATGTCCGAGGACTGTTTAATAGGACTCAATCCCTTGCATTCGCATTAACGACTGAAGAAAACCTCGGAATACACTTTCAGTCAGGATTGCCGGTTTCGACGGGATTAGAACCCGAAACCTCCCGAGTCGCGCGCTTTACTCTCGAGTCAATACTATCGGAAATATTGATCGATTGTAAATGGAACCATTAAAAAGTGCTAAAATCTGTCCCTTACGTCACTCTGGGTAACACGGTTCTAGTTTCAGTCACTGCGTCCTACACAAACTAACAGGCTCAACTAGGTCATGTGAACAACTTTAAAACAATCTATTTCCACTTTCCACTGCTTCCGAGATATTTTAACCCCTCTTTCCTTGCCTGTCCATACAGCATGTGTTGATTGCTGACCAGTCATGCATAAAACGTGCAAATACATAATTATTTAATGAACTACTACTCCATTACACATACATAAATCAGAAAATCAGAATCTAAAATAACTAACTCTTTGATATCCCTGAAGTCAGTAGAAGGAAAACAATATAATTGGGTTCTCGGTGGTGTGCAGTGGCTCTAAAGAGCGCTCGTGGCGTTATGGCGAATTACATGACAAAATGTGCACATGGAAATGCAGTGAAAGAGGGTACTAGTTGAAATATCTTTAGGAGCCAATGATATTTTCGCCCAATTTAGAATTATTGAAATACGAAAAATAGTAAGCGAAGCTAGATTATCAACTTCACACAAAACAATTTGTATTATACTTGTTCAAGGGCAATGGCTGTTACAGATAACTAGGCCGCTTCGAGAACGCTTTTTCCAGTCGCGTTGATGGGTGAGCTTTTTGGTTGACTATTTCTGTGCAATGATATCCAAGTTTTTGTATGCGTGGGATCTTATTACTTATTTACATTTATTTATTTTATTTATTTTCAAGTTCCATTGCAAAATTGTTTTTGTTAATTAGGATAATTATTATAAAGAATTATTAATTGCTATGGTAATACTAATTCACAATTGAATGTAAAATATCTCGAGGTCCAAAGACTTGCTTTTTGAAAGCTTTGTAGGTTGCTAAGTTGTTGTCAAGTTTTTATAGTGACTTTACTTATACCCCTGTAAACGGCTTATATTAAAACCTTTATGTCTATGAATTCTGGTAACTTTTTCAACTTTTTCTTTCAAAGGCACTGCATCACCATTACCATTAGCATTTACCTTAATGACAATGTAAAATGTGAATGGTGTAGCCCCACCCGTTTGGTCAGAATCGGCCCAAATATCACAAACATTTCGCATTGAAAATAAAAATAAATCGTATAGGCCCTAAGTACGATATTCATGAGAAATATTTCTTCGATTGTACCCAAAAACTTGGCAGATCTAAGTTCAGAGATTTCGAAGGTCCCCTCCAATTTTCATCATGATCGCGAACGCCGTTTGCCCGGTAAAGAGAAAAACAAACGGGAAAAGACTCATTCTATTTTTCTCGGAGTTAGTGAAATTGAAGTCGCTACGCTCATCCAAAAATGAAGGTTTACAGAAGTAAAATATCTAGATAAGCCACAAAACTGGAAAGATACAAGTTTAGACGCGAACACAACAGTTGTTGATCAACGCTCATCGTTTCTCTTTGGCGTTCGCCTCGTTCCATGAACACGGAGGATTGTGTCATCTCTACATGATTATGGAATGCATGCCGGAAATATAGGGGCGCTAAGGTTTACAGAAATAAAATATCTCTAGATAAGTCACAAAACTGCAGAGATACAAGTTTAGAAGCGAACACAACAGTTGTTGATCAACGCTCATCGTTTCTCTTTGGCGTTCGCCTCGTTCCATGAACACGGAGGATTGTGTCATCTCTACATGATTATAGAATGCATGCCAGAAATATAGGGGCGCTAAGGTTTACAGAAATAAAATATCTAGATAAGTCACAAAACTGCAGAGATACAAGTTTAGACGCCAACACAACAGTTGATCAACGCTCATCGTTTCTCTTTGGCGTTCGCCTCGTTCCATGAACACGGAGGATTGTGTCATCTCTACATGATTATGGAATGCATGCCGGAAATATAGGGGCGCTAAGGTTTACAGAAATAAAATATCTCTAGATAAGTCACAAAACTGCAGAGATACAAGTTTAGACGCCAACACAACAGTTGATCAACGCTCATCGTTTCTCTTTGGCGTTCGCCTCGTTCCATGAACACGGATGCACTGGATGCACAGGATGCATGCCGTGCCGGAAATGTAGGGGCACCAAGGGAGGATATGGAGATCCTGGGCACTTACGGCATGAGCGTTAATGTGGATAAATGCAAATGGGTTGGATTCTCCAAGTGAAGGTCCGCGTCTCGGCGGCCTGACGGAAGTTAGGTTTAGGTCATCATCAAGTACTACATGCTTTATCTAATTGTAATGATTTTTTTACAGAACCTTAATTTTATGAATTAATATATTCTTCTGAAATTTGAGCGTAATCGAAAAATTGTTTCTCATGAAAATCGCAATTTTACGTTTTTTTTCGTTTTTAAAAAATTACGCTCATCCAACAACGCGCCTGAAAAAGCGTTTGCGAAGCTTCCTAGTATCTAACGGTACAGTGTATAATAGGAGTTTCTATATTGTTACATTACATTTTAGATAATTTTGATTAAACGAGGGAGCGAAGCGACTGAGTGTCTCCATTCAACTCAAACGGCCCTCATTCTGTGATTCTGTGTGTGTGTGTGTCTGTCTATCTGTCTGTCTGTACGTCAAAAATCAGCCGAACCGCTGAACAGATTGCGCTGAAATTTTTAAAAGACATCCGGTACGAGTTTACTGAGAACTGTTAACAAAATCAGCTAGATCCATTGCGATTTAAGCCTACAATAAATAAAAATGTGATTTTTTAAAATATCCATAGCATTTTGTTTAATAGCAGCTAGTGGAACGAGATTTACTTGGCAGGCATGGCCTAGTGGTAAGCATGTAGCCTACCGCACGGAGGGTTGGGGTTCGATGTCTGTTAGTTAGAACTTTTTATATTTTTACACCCACATATTATTTTTGAGAGGTGTTAAATGGGAAATAAAAATTAGGTGATTTTGTTTTATCTTGGAAATTTGTTAATGTTTCACGCTTATACGTTTCGAACACGATTCGCATTTTGAATGTTCAATTTAAATAACTAGGGAAACGCCAAAGTCGTTGTTAAACGAGTGAGTGAGCCAAGTGTTGAGTACCCGGGAACATCCCATTTTCTCCCATGTACCCAAGGCTCAGTGGCGTAGCCAGTAGGGGGGCAGGGGGGGGGCGAATGCCAACCCCCCCATCCCCCGCCCCCTTAATTGTCCTGGCGGGGGGGCGAATGCCAACCCCCCTAACCACCTGCCAAGTCCCAAAAATACATACATGTGAAATAATTGGATGAGCGAAGCGAAGATTCCATTTCACTACATTGGAGAAAAAAATCTGGAATGTTTTTTTTTTGTTTTTTTTTTGTATTTTTGTGTGTTTGGCCGCACGATTCCGGCTAAACCGATACTCCAATTGCGATGAAATTTTAAGGAGGCCTTCGAAATCTCTGAACTTAGAACTGCCACGTTTTTGAGCGCAATCGAAAATTTATTTCTCATTCAAATCGCAATTTTACGATTTTTTTCGATTTTTGAAAAATTTCTTCTACTTATAACACCTACTTGCTTTATCCGATTGTAATGATTTTTTCACAGAACCTTAATTTTATGAATTAATATATTCGTGTGAAATTTAAGCGCAATCAAATAATTATTTCTTATGAAAATCGCAATTTTAGGATTTTTTCTTTTTTTAAATTACGATTAACTAAAAAAATTAAAAATTAAAGTTTATTTTTAATTTAATTGAAATTTTTTTTTTTAAATCTTCAACTTAGTAATGATTCAACTACACTGGAGAAAAAATTCCGGAATGTTTTTTTTCTTTTTTTTCCTTTTTTTTGTATTTTTGTCTGTTTGTCCGCACGATTCCGGCTAAACCGATACTCCGATTGCGATGAAATTTTATGGAGGCCTTCGAAATCTCTGAACTTAGAACTGCCACGTTTTTGAGCGCAATCGGAAAATTATTTCTCATGAAAATCGCAATTTTACGATTTTTTTCGATTTTTAACAAAATTCTTCGATTTATAACACCTGCATGCTTTGTCCGATTGTAATAATTTTTTCACACAACCTTAATTTTATGAATTGATATATTCGTGTGAATTTTGAGCGTTATGGAGAGATAAATTTCTTAATTGTCTTTGCCTTATAGCACCTACATGCTTTATCCGATCGTAATGATTTTTTCACAGAACCTTAATTTCATGAATTTATATATTCGTGTGAAATCTGAGCGCAATCGAAAAATTATTTGTTATGAAAATCGAAATTTTACGATTTTTTCTTTTTTAAAATTACGATTAATTAAAAAAATTAAAAATTAAAGTTTATTTTTTATTTAATTTAAATTAATTTAAAAAAATCAACTTAGTAATGATTTTTTCACAGTACAACAGAAAATCCGCAATGCACCAATTACGCTCATCCAACAACGCGGCGGGACTTAAGCGTTTTCCTAGTAGGTAGCCATGTGCCGCCTATGTTGATAAAACCTCGCGCGGAACAGATTTGCTTCAACATTGCTTCAAATTTTTCCTGTTTAGAACCATTCAGTTTTTCCGATGAAAGAAATATTCTAGCTCTCCATGATTTGGCACTTTTTTACAAAACTGACATTTCTCATTCACTTATTGCTGATGAATATTACTCATTCCGTGCTTTATACTGCAATCTTTCTGCAGAAGGTGAAAAGCTTAATGTTGTCACATTATTGAATTCTTTCAAGCTTTTTTTTTTTTTTAGTCGGCGCCCCCTAAAAATTTCCTGCCCCCCCTAGACCCAAAACCTGGCTACGCCACTGCCAAGGCTGGATCTAGCCCAGTATGGGGAATGATACCGGGTACTATACACATGGCTCACTCACTCGTTTAACAACGACTTTGGCGTTTCCCTAGTCCTAGAATAGGTTTTGATGAAGTTTTATTTATAAACAAACAAAAACCAAAGACAATATTTATTTATGACATAGTGCTTTGGAAGAATGGAATATCGATTTAAAATTTTAGGAACAATTTATGAAAACGCAAAATGATACGTGCGTCCAATAAAATAACTACTTTTATTTTTAAAAATCACGACATTAATAATTGTGATGTATACATTCAATTTCATTTTCATCTCATGTCATTTCAGTTTATTCGTGCATTTTACAATGTCATTGTGAAGCACATGTCATAATTTAAAACAGTATTACCTTTGAGTAAGGATGGTTATATACTCAATGGTATTACAATGCAAATCATGGGTACAACAAAATAGTACAATATTACATAATATATAAGGTAAAAAGCACACTAAAACATATTAATCCCTATCCAGCATCTCCTCAACAGAGTAAAATTCCTTCTCTAACATGTATATTTTCAATTTTTCCTTAAATAGTTTTAAATTATCAGTCTCTTAATCTCTATAGGGAGTGCATTGGTAAAAGTTGCTCCTGCAAAAGTTGGTCCCTTTTTATAGGATTCCAAGTTATGGGTGACCACATGTACGTCCATCCTCCTTCTTTATTATGGCCATGCAAGTCAGCATTTCTCAAAATTTCTGGCTTGTGTAACCTTACAGGCCTACAAGATGGTTTTCATTATGTATAAACTTGGGAGGGTCAGCAACCCTAGAGCTTTAAATAAGCCTCTACATGATTGATTCACGATTTCCAATGTTACACATGATCACATTTTGTATCATAATACTAATAATTGTGCTTATAGTCCAGGAAAAGAGATTTAAATATTCACCTTTCGAGAAGGTAATTTACAAATATTCCTATTTTCATTCGGATAATTTCGTTGACGTGGTAAATCTAAAGAAAAACGACACTAAAATGTATAGCAAAGATGTTGGAATAGTATTATAGTAGGATGTATCACACACATAACAAAAACTTGTAGAAATACAGCCAAACCTTACACACTCAAAAGGAATGAGATCTAAAAAAAGGGCCAAGCTCATCTACCCTTCCACATAAACGTACAGTGTCCCATAACAGCATCCTCGAAAAGCTTGGCAAAATAGAATTTGCGATTATTAATTTAACGTAATAGTTTATCCAAGTTCTTTTTTCTAATTAATTTAAACGTAATAACATGCAAATTCTTTTTTGCCAAGCTTTTCGAGGATGCTGTTATGGGACACTGTACGTTTATGTGGAAGGGTAGATGAGCTTGGCCCTTTTTTTAGATCTCATTCCTTTTGAGTGTGTAAGGTTTGGCTGTATTTCTACAAGTTTTTGTTATGTGTGTGATCTCATTACTTTTTCAAGTTCCATTACAAAATTATTTGTTAAAATATAATATTTTTATCAAAGTTGATTTAAATTCTATGGTATTAGCAGTAACAATATAGGATGTAAAATATCTAGACCCGGATTCATGTACATCCTGGGTATAGGTGGTATAACCATGGTATAACGACGGTATAAGGACTGGACCCCAATTCGTGAGTTCGTGGGAGATGAGTTGAAAACGCAATTTGAAAACGAAGTCGTTTTCGTTTTCGAAGGAATTGGTATTCTTGAACGGTATCGTGGAAAACGTCATGGGTTGTGAGTTGAAAGCATTGATATTAAACCCCTATAGTAGGCTAGATTAGCAGTCTCCTATACCTCCGCACAGGCGCGAGCGTAGCAAATTGAAGACTCAACCGGCCCATTTCAAGATGGCGATTTGGTGTTTTAATTTATGCTTTTTTAATGCAATAAAGTATTTTACTGGATTGTTTGATATGGTTTTAGCTTGTGCAGCATGGTATTAAACAAAAGAAACAATACGAAGTGATTGCATAAGGGAATTTAGTAATCATTTGGTGTTAAAGGCTAGTATGCTTACCTGTCAACCTGGCGGCAATTTCGAGAACTATTTGGCCACAAATCGCTCCCATTTGATTAACATGTAAACTGTCATTTAAGATGGCTTCTAATTGTAATTGTCCAATTATATAGGATGTCTATGGTTGAAAGAGTATCACGAAATCCAAACATTTTAAAAAGATTTGCGTATAGCAAAGAGCTCGAAAAAGTTCTATATTTATTCTAGATGGCAGTGCCTTCATAAACGCGGGCCAATCGAAAGACGAGTTGTATGAAATGATTTGATTGTTGCAATTATGTAAACAAACAGATGAGCAAGCTCATATCAGAACAATGTTGTGCTGGCATAGGGTTGGCTAGGCTTGTCAAACATGTAATGTAAGTATGAATTTTACTAGTCCTATAGCCAAATGGAACTTTAGACCTACACTTTTGCATTATAAATAATTTTCCACATCTGGGCCTAGGCCAGGGACGGTTTCTGATTTGTTTTATGAGAGTATAATGACAACTTTTCTCGTTTCACACATAGAAGCAAAATTTAAAATGTCCGCCATTTGTTAACGTATCGCACTTTCCCGCCTAACTCTGCTTATACCGTCAACAAGTGTCAAGTAACTATGGTTACTTGTTGATTGTATGCCTAGTGTTTAAGGCTTATTTTAAAACCCTTATTTGGAAGCCTTCCAACAAACTTTTTCAACTTTTTTTTTCAAAAGAGACTATATTTCTATAACCTTAATGTCCATGTAAAATATGAACATGGTAGTCCCACCCGTCTGGTCAGAATCGCGGGCCGACGTATTAGATGTTAGCAGTAGCAGTAGCAGTAGCAGTAGCAGTAGCTAACATCCTTAAAGTGATTTTGAGCATGTTTCAAGCCATTTTTTCACCAAGAAGGAATAATCGTACCCCAATAAAATTTGGCATGTGTTGTCAGGTACCTAAATCCCCTCGATTGTGATAGTTTTCAAGTTCACATCACGTTACATGACGGCTGGGTAACACCTCGAAATCACCCCAACTCTGCTTGGTGTATAAGGTGCTTGAGTGTGTAGCGCACCGCGGCTTGGCTGCGGCGCCCTAACGGGCACCTAGATAGAGAAATAAAATTCAAAAGTCGTGGTTAAATTATGACTGCTAGTCGATGAGTCGAAATCTAGTCGTATTCTATTTTATCGCATTTTGCAATCGCACTCGAAGTCGAATCGAATGAACGGACGATAACATTAACCTCTCGCAGTTCGTTGTCAGTTTCATTTCTGGTTTAAGTGTTAATAAAATTGTGATTTCTTCTCACAAAAATCTTACTTTTAGTTAAAATTTAAATAAAATGGTCCGTGCAGGGTACGTATAATAATATAAGCCTATTTAGTTCGAATGCTACGTGCGTGGATGCTTGTGAAACAACGTCCTGTCGTCCTTAACCTCAAATTTAGGACGCTTCGTCGTTACAGTGTCTATACACCGACAAAATTCAGTGATAAGGCTTGACGTAGGATCTTCATAAGTTTACCCAACCTATTCTATACTTATTTCTATTTCTCATTTGTGTTGTGAAAGCCATTAGATTCCAGGCTTCGGCTTTTTGCTCGGTACTTCTTCGGTTCAGGAGCCCCAACTTGGTTGTTCATGCTTATTTCATGCTTTTTTAGGTAGGCCTAGGGGTAGGCCTAGCCTAGGCCTAAGCTCGCTTGAAGCTATTTGAAAAGAGGTTAATTAACAGTATCAAATTAGTTTCAAGATCATGCCCCTAATTACAGCCAATTACTACGTTTACATGCAGGTTTGAAAACGATTTCAAAACGTTTTGAGTTTTCAAAACTGCATGCAAACGCTTCGAATCTGGGTTTGGATCGGTTCAAGTCAATCCTGTTTGCTAGTAGAGGTGACTTGAAAACTAGTTTTGAAAACTGTCATGTAGGTCTATAGGCCTACACCTGACTGCAACCAAAACGCTCGTTGCATTGCAATTAGAGGTTATGTTTGCTAAAAGCAAGTTAAGAACGTGATCTTGGTATTCTGAATTATGTTCTAAACGTTACGGCAAATGTTTTTGGTCATCTAATGAAGTTATACTTATGCTTTATACGCCTTAGAACTACCTAGTTGTGAATGATGCTTTTAGTGGTAATTGGCCTACTTCAATGCTTGCCTTGCAACACCGTGTGGAAGGACACTATATTTTGAGTACAGTACATAAATGTCTTGTTTTAGGCACCATCGGAAGCGATCACGCAGTCGGAGCCACAGCCGTAGTTTGTCTCCTGCTAAACTTCCAGATAAGCGATTACGTCTCAGGTCAAGAAGTCGAGAGAGGTAAGTAACTGCTACCGATAGACCTATTGTAATTATTTTGATATTCTGAAAATTGCTGTTTTGCATTTTTGTCTTAACCAGACTCTTGCTCTAGGAACTTAGACCTATTGCCATTCAGGGCATTCTGCTAACGATTAGGTCTACGCCTACTGTAGACCTAAGCTCTTGAGAATAGGCCTAAACCAGGGTTGATATGATGCGAGGATCTATAGGTAGAGACCTACCTACACTTAAAATTAGACATTTTGTGTTAGGGAATGGGTACCGGTAGGCCCTATCTGTTATCTGCCCAGCCAGTGTGCTCGCATACGGTTACAAATTTTCAATACCTATTACCTACATGTCACCCGTCAGTATGCTCATTGGTAATTCCTGTTCCAAAATGAAACATCAAATCTTTTTTACCATTTAATAAATTTTTTGAGCCCTGTCTAAAGTCACCATTTACTAATTGCTAAAACAAGAAGTGATGGACTTGAATAAATAGAAGTTAAAAAACTTCCGACTGAAAAGGGATTCAAATCTGGGACCTTCTGCATTGGAAGCAAGTAGGCTAGCCACTACTCCAACGAGCCACATGCAGGCAACCCTTCAAATTTATACTCCTAGCTTACAACTTGCGAGTGACTTTTGATCTGTTGTAAGTAAACTTTATTGTACAAAAATTGATTTACAAAGGAAACAAACAAACATTTGTATGTCATTACAAAAATCACTTTTTATCACATTAAAATGCTTTTTAGGCCATCAAACATTTTTTTTTGCCATTGCTATCATGCTCACCCTCATTGCAATACAAGTACGGTATTCAACTAATGTAGGCCTATTTGTGGAGGGTTTCGTGCAGGTATTAAAATTTGCAAAAGGTTTCTTGGCATTGGACCCCTTTGTGGCCGCATTTGGTAGCCTTTAATTTGTACGACGACAATAAGGTGTGTGGTTGCTCTGCTGTTTTGACTTTTATGTCTTAAACTCCTTAGCGAGCTCTGTAATGCTGAGCTTCCGTTAGCTCGTCCCATCATGACAATAACAAGAAAATGTACTTTCCAGATATGATAACGCCGGTATCCCTACAGTCTAGGCCTACTGCGTGCGGTCATACAAACATTTCCTGGTATTGACATCCTTTATTCTGCAGTCTACAGCTGCACCGTGTTTGTAATTTGTATTTCTTTAAACAGAAACTTAACGTGTCTTTGTACATTTTGAATCTTGAATCTTGATTGCATTATTTATTAATACAGACTAGTGACTTCTCAATATTTAAGCAAGGTTACCACCATGAGTAACATTATGTAGCTAAAAGAAGCAAAGATATGTCACCAAACTCATCATAACCATCCATCACTGTTTCCCGCTTCTGACTGACGCTTCTGCTTGAGTTCTGCAACCCGTTAATACGAAGTAGTGCTGCAGTTTCAGAACAACCACTACTGTAGGCCTAGGTTTTTTTGATAAATCAAGATTGGTTTGTTTAGTTAGACCTACAACTTTTGACGTTGTGCTCTGACTTTCTGGACATAATAATCAGTAAAGCTTTTAGCTCAATATAATGGGTTACTTATAGCTTATAATGTTTATCCCTAGTCCCTACTATTTTATTTATTTATTTATTTGGACAACAAATAACAATACGAAGTACAGTTAAAGTTTATATTCAGTTTTCACCGTGTAGTCCATTTTTGCTAAACATAGACTAGTTGTTACATAAGTATTAATAATATAATAGGTATTTTACAAAATAGTATAGGCCTATAGCCTATAATAGGGTATGGTACCTCCTACTAATAATAAAATATAGCAATTATTAGGTAGTTTTGTCTGTCATAAAGTCTTTTATGCTGTAGTATGCCTTTTGTATAAGGAATTTAGTTAGTTCATTTTTGAATTTGATGTGTTCTGTTATGTTTTTTATTGATTGGGGGAGTTGATGTCCTGATGACGCCGTACTTCAGCTGCTGCTGGGGCCCGTGAGAAGACTCTTGCTACGTCGGTAGGCCTAGACGTTCAAACTGCGTTGTGAAGTCGCCGACGAAACGATTACTTGCGAAAGCCGATTAAAGTTTTCCACGTGGAACCATGTTTTTTTTTTTTTTTTTTTTGTCATGAGAAAATTTCAGAATGCTGGCCTATATGTACAGAAAGTGGTTTCTAGTCAAGAGCAGTCCAAGTAGAGTAATAAAATTAAGTCGTTGGTCCTAACTTAACCTTACTTATTAATTCCTATTTCCTATTGTTTATTAAAATATTATTATTTATCCCATGCATTACGTACTTATTTTGTTTCAGAGTAAAGCCTCGATACAGACGCAGCAGATCAAGAGAGAGATTAGAAAGATTGGAAAGATTAGAGAGATTAGATATTAGGAGGCCAGAAAGACACCATCGTTCCCGAAGCAGAGAGAGAAAACGGTAATTATGTTTGTGTATTATTAAGTTTGTACCAACATGTTGTCTCTCCTCCAAATTTAGTTATGGAAAGTACCAATAACTAATTGGCTCGCTACATATTTTTAATTGGGCTAATTAGTGATTACATGTTAAAATGAGTGCCGAAAAGCTAGACAATGAGCGTGAGATGCCGGATATCAGTTCATCTTACCTAAGTGGAGTAGGCATTCCACAAAAGAAAATAAAAGGCTAATAGGCCTAGCTTTTGTTTAATAAGTTTTAAGACTAAAACTAAGCTGCTTCACATGGACGCTTATGTATGAGGTATAAACAAATTGCATGGTATCTCCCTGCATTTCCACATTCGATTAAAATCGTAACAGTGCGATTTTCATGACCAATGTATTTATTTGAAAGTACCCAAATCATTCACAATCAAAGGTCTCCTGAAAATTTAATCACAATCACAGTTTGTAGCCATTTATACCATACCATATACCACAACTTTCAACCAAATATCGTCAAAAGTACAGGTTTTAGGCAAATTTATTTCTTTGTGTAGTTAATAATAATTTATGGATTGCTTCTTTATTTTACAAACTTTGAAACACTTCTTCTTCGGTAAGACGGAGGCTTTAGTACAAATGTACATTGAAAAACGCCAAAACGGTAAATGTAAAGGTATGTTATTTAATATATCAACTTAGACAATTGACGCGCTAGTTGCATAGTATTGCATTTCACACGTTTTTCTTTTTCATTTTTTGTGGTAAAATGTATTAACTGTACCGTACCTATTCAGTGGTTATGAATTGTAAATTAACTGTTGATTTCTTCTTGACCTTACATGTAATAATACGTCAACCTGCTCATACATAAGTTGTGTTAAGAATTAGGTTATGCCTAGGCCTAGTTCACACGTGGTTTACCAAGTAAGAACTTTGTACTTTGTAAATACCATGTGTAAATCATAGTTAGTCATCATCATTATTCATTATCCATTGCCGCTACAAATGACTCGAGCACAAAGAAGTTAGGCCTACTATTTTTTGTTTTATTGTGATTTACAAGTTTTTTCTAGTGAAATTTATCAAATTATAGATCTAGCGTTCCTTACAGTTCTTGAACGTAATAATGCTATTCAAAAAATCATTGCATATAAAACTACTATACCTAGCTTACGTAACTTTATAAGCCTAGCCTACTGAGAAATCATAAAAAGACAAACTAAACCCTTGCTGTTAATTGCCTGGAAGGAAAGTAGTAGAAGTTGACATGTGTTTAACTTCAAGTTACATTTTATTTTAAATGACTAATATTAGTCCAAATTGTTTTAAACTAATTGTAGTTGTTTGTATCTTTTAAATCTAGAGACACAAAAGAAGACAAGAAATCAGGATCTTCTAGAAGAGGTAAATTATCAAAAGAAGATGCAAAAAAGGATGCTAAAGATAGAGAGAAAAAAGAAAAAGAAGAAAAAGAAGATGAAGCTTTTGACCCAACTAATCTTGATAAGGTAGTATGTCTTTGTAAATTGTAACCTTGTTTTCATTAAGTTCTGTAAATAAAATAATCAGAGTTTGTACAAAACACAGGACTAGTGGTCTACTAGGTAGGCCTAGGTCTATTCAGTATTTTCGTTCAACTTTGATGTCTGCCGTGGACTGGATTAGCCTTGGTTTAAAAAACTTGCCCAAAATAATACTAGCATACTACTTACTACTGTACACATATCTCGGTCAATACTTGGTAGCACAGTATAACCAACCCATCTCTTACAGTAGCGAGACTTGCTAGCAAAACACGCTGATAAACCGACACGCGCGCCCCTAGCGAAGGTTCGAGCACTAAAGTGAACTAACGATGACAGTGCCACGGCAGTGACTTTTTGATCTGAATTGAAAACGATGTAATTTTTTGCACTATTACGACGTGATAATACTGCTACAGCTGGATATGAGCTGGATATAAGTTTCGTCTGACGTTATTATTTTTTTTACTGATAATAATATGATGACATACATGTCGTTTTAAAAGAAAGCCTACGGCCTAGAGCCTAGCCTAGGGCCCCTAGGCTAGGCCTAGGGGCTAGGCCTAGGCACCAGGGATTAGTAATGTAGGTTATAATGGTTGATACATAATATAAAAATTATCATCATTACTTGCAGTTGTTTTGACTGCAATTTAAATAGCCTAGACTAGGCCTAGCCCTTGCAAAATATGATTAGCTTCACATTCTTCGGCATTCGTCAATTGTTTGTTGTTTACATTTTTAGTTCACTCAAAATGACTCTGACTTTGGCCAGGTCGCGCTAGTGTAGCGGCAAGAAGCTCTATCTATACATGTCGCTACGTATGTTACCTACACGGAGAGCGGTATAGATATTATAGCTTTCCTGACTGGGCGCACCGCCGCCCACAATTTGTATGTTGTAAACGTTGTAAAGCACTGACTTTTAGATGGCGGATGCTTTTAGTTCACTCAAATGACTCTGACCTTGGCCAGGTCGCGCTCGTGTAGCGGCGGTACGCGCAGCCGACCACGACAGCAAATCACTCTGCAGGCAGTGCATTGAAGTTTCGCTACTGTAAGAGATTGTTATACTGTGTTGGTAGGGACATAATATCACACAACTTATTGGTCTTGTGTGACTCGTTGGTCTTGTGGTTAGCGTACCTGCTTCCAATGCAGAAGATCCAGGGTTCAATTCTCGCCAAAGTCATAAGTTTTTTAACTTCTGATTTGGTCTTAAGTCCATCAGTTCTTGTCTTAGGAGTTTGTAAACGGTGACTTTGGAGCCGTCCTAGCAATGAGTAGAGATGTGCAAAGATGGTGACAACGAAATTTGCGATTTTTTTTAAAGTTGCTAATAATCCCTTCAAATTCAGTTTGCACATGAATCTCATGAATTGTGATTGAATGGTACCAATTTCCAATTCGCGAATTTTCGCGAAATTTTAGTTGATACCGCGAACTAGTGGCGAAATTAGCAATTAAAATTAGCAATTGCCGATAAGCAATTAGGTCATGACATTTTAAAAAATTCAAAAATTCAAAGTTTTGGTGGAGGTGCCGGGTCGAAGTCGAAATTAAATTAACACAAACTGGTACGTATGGTGGAGGTGCCGGTTCATACAACGCGATTGTGAGATCATCATAATCGTTTGAACGAAAGTAAGCTCAAAATACTTCATATCCATATCAAAAAAATTACATAAAAAATGCATAATTTCGTAAATTTGGTGGAGGTGCCGGGTAGACGAAATTAATTCTGGTAAAAACTGTCTGAAACTTTGAAAACTGAAGCTGAAATTGAGCTTAAAATTATAACTGATTCTCACTCTCATGTGTTTGCCTTTCTTTTAAATTTATCATAAATGGTCATGGAATTTGTGATACTTATCTGATTTAAAACTAAGCGTTTTTTGTTTTTTTAATTTTAGTTGTGGCATTATCAAATTGTTTTTTGTTATAATCATCATCATCATGATCTTGGTAATCATTAAAATCAATCAAATTATCCTGAAACTTGTATTTTTTTTAAAAAGTTGTGCATGAGAAAATTGTGTTTTTTGGTAAATCGCGACAAATCGCGAATTTTTATTTTTAAGGCGCGAATTTTCAAACTAAAAAAAAAACATTTTTGCACATCTCTAGCAATGAGGCACATAATAAATTCAAGATTGTTCTGAATCTGCCTTATTGATTCTGGCATTGATCCGCGGTGTTTGCACTGTCCATACCACTGATTGCTATATTTCCTATTAAAAATAGTGATCTTTGGTTGGTTATCGGCGATCGCTCACTCGTCGATTGCATCGGGGCCTACAGGGTTGGTTTGGTCGCTTTGATTTACTGTCCCCCACTGAAAATCAGTTATATAACTGAGTGGTAGACTCTAAATACATCCAGGGTGAGTCATGGAGGTTTTGTCTCCCGAGCACTAGAGTTGGGAGGGAAACCCCCCTTACTGGTTGTGCTGACGGTGTGGCTCAGTATGAATGGGTTTGAAGTAACCTTGCTGATGATGACAACATGCATGCAGAATTTGCTTCTTGCGTGGCCCTACCACAGGTTTGGTTATGTGTTGTGAGTTTTGTTTGCATGTAGTTAGCTGATTTTTAGTGGCCACCATTTGCCTGATGAGTCCCAGAAGGACGAAACGCGTCGTGGATTAAGGTAACAACTTTAAATTAGCTGCAGTTGTCATCAGCAGGTGAAAAGTTTTGTCGCCCCCAGCCCTTCAGACTCCGTATCATGGGTGGTAGAATTCCTTTCCTTCGTATTATCGGTAAAGTTGCTAGCAGCTCTACCGACTAGTAGGCGGGTTTGCAGTTGTCAATCATGCAGCATCTTACAAAGGGAACTGGCGCCAGCGAATATGTTTGAGTTTACCTGTCCGCTCCGACTCCGGGGGATCGTGGTTTTGAATGGCTTAGGGTTACAATAGGTTTGCGTGCACATAAAAATAAGTGCATTGAATATTTGAATCTCGATTTGTTTTATATATGTTGTTAATAATTGACTTAAACAAAATATGTCCTCAATGGGCGTATTCTAATACGTATAATAATCATTCATCAATGTGTTTACATTTTTTATTACATTTTAATGTAGTGCCTACAAATATACCTATGTGTATAAGTAAATGGTAGACACGGGGGGGGGGGGGGGGGGGGGGGGGATGTGTTCTGTGTGAATGTATTACACACGAATATTATAAGAATGTTTACCATAGTTGCTATCTAGGGCGACGGTCGGTCGCCCGCAGCCAAGTGCACGCGACTGCTAGGCGATGACTAACTCGAGACCATGTTTACGCCTACCCGAGTTGAGGGGTTTTCAGCTATTTGCACACGCCGCCCCGAAAAAATTTACAATCTTGAAACTCGGTATATGACCTGATATGTAGTCCATGACCTACCAAAAAAATTCAGCCGATTCGATAACCCGTTCTGTGTTAAAAAAGTGATTCAAAATCGTTGAAAACCTTCCGGCTGGCTGGCTGGCTAGCTAATTCTTGGGGATAGGAATAAAAGCCTACAGAGAAAACGGTGGGCCTAAATCCTAAAACTATAAAACTTGGACCACACTGAGATGTACTTTAGATGCAATCACTTGCTTTCAAAACCAAATCCAAAACCATTTAAATTCAAAACCATTAATAAATATCTAACACATGGGCTCCATGCGCGAAATTTGGCATGGGGTTAGATAAAAACATCAGAATCAATAATCCGCCGAGAGGCAAGCGATATTCCACCTCCAACACCCCATAAATCACCTCCTAAAATTGGAATAATTCATAGCTCTAACCCAAATTTGATTTTTTATTCAAATTAGTTATTAAAATATGTTTTAATGTGTTTTAACCCAATCGGAAATTCTCATTTCCTAAACCACATTTTTTCAACCCCCATCCCCAATAGTTTATATTATTTTTACCTTGATTTCCAGCATTCACCATGAAGGCACCTAATGAGTTATCAGCATGAAATTTAGCATGATGGTAGATAATAATATAAAAAATAATCCGCCGAGAGGCAAGCGATATTCCACCCTCAACACCCCCTTAATCATCCCCTAAAATTGGAATAATTCATAGCTCTTACCAAAATTAGTTTTTATTCTAATTAGTTATTAAAATTATGTTTTAATGTGTTTTAACCCAATCGGCCTATTCTCATTTCCTAAACCACATTTTTTCAACCCCCTTCCCTAAAAGTTTATATTATTTTTACCTTGATTTCCAGCATTCACCATGAAGGCACCTAATGAGTTATCAGCATGAAATTTGGCATGACCTTAGCCGTCCAGGCTAGGCACTTACAAACTGAGCTATGCAGCCACCAATTTAATTCTTACAAAAGACTAGTATAATAAACTATTTAATTTAATTTTGGTAAGAAATCGTTTCTTTGTTTACTTCACCGAAATGTATTGATATCTAGTTACGTAATTAGAAAGTGAATAAAACTCCGTCTAAGCTGTACATCCGAGCAATTTAGATGGAAAATTACATTTGAAATTTCCCTCATTCTTTTAATTTTCGTTTATAAGTATTTCCCGCCTTGATATGAAACAAACAGCAAAAAGATGTGATATCCCCCCAAATACAAAAAATTGTGAAAAACGGCACCCAAGCTCTCCTTCAAAAGTCTTTGGCTGTGAATGTTGTGAGATATAGAATTTGAGCCAATCTTTTCCTTCTTCCTCCCTAGTTTCGCATTGAAAAGAAATAAGATCATTTCGCCTGTTGACGAGTGCCAAGCCAACCATTTTCGTGGTAAACAAAGTGAAAATTTTCAACTCAAAATCATTTAAAAAACTTACTTGTCCATTGACTTTTTAAAGTTCTTAAAATGAACCAAATTCAACGGCCATGTAATTTTTTTTATTATTTTGAGTTAAAAAAATTTACTTTTTTAACCACAAAAATGGTTGGCTTGGCGCTCGTCAGTTTAAAATTTTTAATTTTTTTACCACAAAATGGTTGGCTTGGCGCTTGTCAACAGGCAGAAATGAACTTTCTTCTTTTCAATGCGAAACTATGAGGAAGAATGAAAAGACTGGCTCAAATTCTATATCTCACAACATTCACAGCCAAAGACTTTTGAAGGAGAGCTTGGCTGCCGTTTTTTTTTTTTTTTTACAAATTTTTGTATTTGGGGTTAATTTTTCTTCCGACTGATCTAAACAAACAACACGCTAACAACTCCGTCGGACAACATCCAAGTCAGTGTTCCAGCACTAGTACTTGACGGGCGTACAATTATTGTTTTGTCAAATTATACAACAAGCACTAACTCGACAGCATTGTTTTTCCGAACAATATAGGCCAATAAAATAATATAATCTCGTATGATCTAAAACTCGATCTTCACGTGACAAGTGCCAAAAGAGGAACTGAAGACAAATGTTGAGCAGTGGTTAATTTGGGGGAGGACGCAAAAATTATATCAAAAATTTTAAAATAAAATTATAGTAATTGTTAAGTCAATGATATTACAATGTTGTATCATACTATACTATTTACAAAAAAAAACGATGTTTGATTTGGAAAAATTACTTTTATATACCATATCTTCTTGTCTTGGGAACGAAGAGTTTTGGTTCAGTCTATTCCAGAGCATTATTGACGACATTTTGAAAGTCAAAGGAAAATGGCTGAAAGTTGGTTGAATGAAAAAGGAAATTAAATAATAAAGGGAAAACAGTTTTTTTGGTGACGGGACAGGACAGGAAGGCGATTATATGGAAATTTTGAGTTACTAAAAAAAATAAAAGTTCTAGGTGCAATACAATTTTGAGCTATTATTTTTTATTGTTTAAACACTCCTTTGTCTCAGCTCAGTCTCAGCTCCGAGTATCTTCTTCTATTTACTGTTTTCTTTTTTTCCCTTTCCAAGTTTCAATATTTGATTCATCTGAATTAATTTCATCATACATTTTATACCTGTTAATTAATTTGGTATTTTTGTTTTGTTTTGTTTATTGTCCTAATTTCGTGTTCAGGTTTTTAGTAGGTCCTACAAGCCCAGTTGTTGTTTAGTTCCTGTTTGGTTCCCAAACGAAAACATGTCAACGCAAAACGATTATTCCTCCACTATTACAATTAGATGTAAGCTCATCTACGACTAGAACGACCCAACCCTTGACAACAAGTTTTATCTTTACAAATCATCAATAACTGGAGAACTTGTGACTGGTTTCCTACGACGAGCCCTTTCATTTTCTCAACAAAAGCAGTCTTTGAAAGGAAGACGGCCAGACGGGTCATTTCCAAATAGCTGGCTGGACTCGGGGAAAGACACATAAAAAACGGTCAACGTTCACGAAGTTTAGGCGGTCGCTGCTAGATAGTAGCACATTCAATCAAACTTCGGCCAAATTTTTTGAGTTTACTATAAATTTATTCTCCGAGATATGGACATTGGGAAATGTGTTTTTCAAAAACTTAAACCTTTTCGCAAGTCAGATCCTTCTATCTCTTTTAGTTTCCAAGATAATGAAGCATTAGTTTGTGCTTTGTTTTACATATAATTGATCATTAAAATAAATATGTGATTGCGAAAAGGTTTTAGTTAAAGTCCAACTTGAACAATGCAACTTACCCGATTCAAATATTGTGAATGGTTTTCTTTAAAAATGTGGTCAAAGTTGGCATTTTTCTTGTTCTAAAATGACTCCGTGATACGGGCTCTTCAGGCTGGGATTTATGTTTTCTTTGCTTTCCCAACCTGACAACCCTTCTCCAATCAGACTCTAAATGAGCCATTCCGTATGTAACGGACGTTACACCAAGACCTAAAGCTACCTACAACATTTAAGCTTTTGAATTGTAAAGAACAAGCACCAGTCTTTAGTTCTCTTCATACACTCACTCTGTTAGCAGATCCACCCTCTAGTTACAATTTAACAAACTTAACCATATTTTACTTTCTCCTATCCCTGTTGCAATACACAGTGAAAACATGCTAAAAACTGTAAAAGAATGATAAGAAAACGTGTTTTAGTGATTTCAGTAACAAAGTAGAAGAGTTGACAAAACAGTTCAAGCTAAAAAAACTAATAAATACTTATTTTAATTTTTTCCCTGAAATTCCTGTTTTTGACGGAATGGCTCAAATACAATTTGTTTATTTATTTATTTATTTTATTTACAGTCCTTACTTAAAGATGCTCTTGTAGGCCTAGGTCTATATCCCCCCAAAATACAAAAATTTGTAAAAAAAAAACGGCAGCCAAGCTCTCCTTCAAAAGTCTTCGGCTGTGAATGCTGTGAGATATAAAAGTTGAGCCAAGCATTTCATTCTTTCTCCCTAGTTTCGCATTGAAAAGAAGTAAGATCATTTCGCCTGTTGACGAGCGCCAAGCCAACCATTTTCGTGGTAAAAAAAGTAAAAATTTTAAACCCAAAATCATAAAAAAATTACTTGGCCATTGACTTTTTAGAGTCCTCGTACCAAAATCAATAGCCAAGTAATTTTTTTATGATTTTGAGTTTAAAATTTTTACTTTTTTACCACGAAAAATGGTGTCTTGGCGCTCGTCAACAGTCGAAATGATCTTACTTCTTTTCAATGCGAAACTAGGGAGAAAGAATGAAATGCTTGGCTATATCTCACAGCATTCACAGCCGAAGACTTTGGAAGGAGAGCTTGGCTGCCGTTTTTTTTTGTTACAAATTTTTGTATTTTGGGGGGATACCACATCTTTGTTTGTTTGTATCATATCAAGGCGTGAAATACGTGAAATACGTGTAAAGGTGGATGCAGTGCCTTTTAAAAAAGATTGTCTAGAAACAAAAGCTACCATCTTTTGTTTTTGTGTAAATCTGTAGTTGGCAATATACAGTCTTGGGCACGTTCCCCCAAAAAAGGAACTTTGAAAAGTTAAGTTACTTCTGCCTAAAAAGGAACTGAGACGTTCCTCGTTCCTTTTCAATAAGAAAGGAACTGAAACGTTCCTCGTTCCTCAAAAGGAACTTATAGTTCCTTTCACGTTCTTATACCATCACTGATTTAAACAATAATAAATTTGAAATGAGTTTATTTATCATTACTCTTATTTATTAAAGTGAGTCCCAGGCTATCTGTCGAGGGTGGCGCCATTTAAAAAAAACAAGATGTCACATTGATATTTTCATACTGCAGTCTACGATATCAGCTACTGGAATTCGAAGGGATTACGACGATGAAAGGAACTTATAACAGAACGTTAAATTCGTTCCAAGTTCCCACGATATAGTAACTTTGACGTTACAAGTTCCTGACCCAAAGAAAAGGAATTTGTTCCCACAAAAGTTTCCTGAAAAAAGGAACGCGTTCCTCCCAAGACTGGCAATATATAATTTTTTTATTAAGGCCGTCCCTCCTACCAACCCCCCCCCCCCCGGCAGCAGTGAGGCCCCTGCATAGTACTGCTGCCAACCCCCCTACTAGAAAAACCTAGTGTGAGAAGGTTGCAACTTCTTTTTTTAATTGGTCCCCCCCCCCCCCTGGCAGCAGTGTTGTCTAGTACCGTGCCCTGCTGCCAACCCCCCCCTGCCTACCGGGTTTTACCCCCCTGTTTAGGCCTGTAGCGGGAATGGTTTTTGTCCAAACTGGCAAGTAGTAGGGCCTATTGTTTAGTTTAGGTCTGTATAATACGAGGAATTGGAATTTGACGACCCGCCCACCTTCCCTGGCAGAGAAATGATACAGTGTTACTGCAGCCAGTACACTGTATCATTTCTCTGCCAGGGAGGGTGGGCAGGGCTTCAAATTCCAATTCCTCGTATTAATACAGACCTAAACTAAACAATGGGCCCTACTACTTGCCAGTCGGACAAATACCATTCCCGCTGCAGGTCTAAAGAGGTAGGCAGGGGGGGCTGGGAGATACACCGTATCATTTCTCTGCCAGGGAGGGTGGCCAGGTCGTCAAAATTCCAGTTCCTCGTATTAATACAGACCTAAACTAAAAAAGTAGGCCTTACTAAATTGCCAGTCGGACTAATACCAATTCCGATACAGTCCTAAACAGGGCCTAAAAAGAGGAAGGCAGGGGGGTTGGCAGCCCAAAACACGGTATCATTTCTCTGCCAGGGAGGGTTTGGGGAGGTCGTCAATTCCAATTCCTCGTATAAAAACAGACCTAAACTAAACAGTAGCCCTACTACTTGCCAGTCGGACGAATACCCATTCCCATACAGGCCTAAACAGGCCTAAACGAGGTAGACAGGGGGGTTGGCAGCAGTACAGGTATCATTTCTCTGCCAGGGAGGGTGGGCCCGGTCGTCAAAATTTCCCAAATTTCCCCATATAAATACAGACCTAAACTAAACAGTGCCCTACACTTGCCAGTCGGGACGATACCATCCCCGAACAGCCTAAACAGGCCTAAGAGGTAGGCAAGGGGGTTGGCCGCGTACACGGTATCATTTCTCTGCCAGGGAGGGTGGGCAGGTCGTCAAATTCCATTCCTCGTATTAATACAGACCTAAACTAAACAGAGTGGGCCCTACTTACTTCGCACGTCGGACAAATACCATTCCCGCTACAGGCCTAAACGAGGTAGGCAGGGGGGCTGGCAGCAGTAAGACCGTATCATTTCTCTGCCAGGGAGGTGGCCAGGTCGTCAAATTCCAGTTCCTCGTATTAATACAGACCTAAACTAAACAGGTGGCCTTACTACTTGACAGTCGGACGAATACCATTCCCGATACAGTCCTAAACAGGGCCTAAAACGAGGTAGGAGGGGGTGTTGCAGCAGTACACGGTATCATTTCTCTGCCAGGGAGGGTGGCCAGGTCGTCAAATTCCAATTCCTCATATTAATACAGATCTAAACTAAACAGTAGCCCCTACTACTTGCCAGTCGGACGAATACCTTCCCGCTACAGGCCTAAACAGGGCCTAAACAGGTAGGCAGGGGGGTTGGCAGCAGGCACCGGTACTAGACAACACTGCTGCCAGGGGGGGGGGTGTACCAATTAAACTGAAGTTGCAACCTTCTCACACTAGGTTCGCTAGTAGGGGGGCTGGCAGCAGTGCTACACAGTGGGCCTCACTGCTGCCAGGGGGGGTTGGTAGGAGACACGCCTTTTATTAAATGTCCTATGGTTAAAGTCGTCTTGGGTGTTTGTGTGAATGATTTGTTGACCGGAATATAACACATTGACGCATAATTTTAATCAGCAATTAAAATACAGTACTATTAAAATTGTATTAAATACGACCTAAAGTTTTTCCCAAAGTTAAGGGTTTAGGGAACAGTGGTGGTGAAAATATCGCTTGCCTCCTGTGCTGGCGGATTATTATGTTTCATATTATTATGTACCATCATGCTAAATTTCATGCTGATAACTCATTTGGTGCCTTCATAATGAATGCTGGAAATCAAGGTAAAAATAACATAAACTATTAGGGATGGGGGTTGAAAAAATGTGGTTTGGGAAATGAGAATAGGCCGATTGGGTTAAAACGTATAAAACATAATTTACTAATTTAAATACAAATTCAATTATGGGTTAGAGCTATGATTTATTCCAATTTTAAGGGATGATTGAGGCGGTGTTGTGGGTTGGAATATCGCTTGCCTCTTGGCGAATTATTTTTCATATTAGTATGTACCATCATGCCAAATTTCATGATGATAACTGAGAACTCATTAGGTGCCATCATGGTGAATGCTGGAAATGAAGGTAAAAATAATATAAACTATATGGATGGGGGTTGAAAAAATGGGGTTTAGTAAATGAGAATAGACCGATTGGGTTAAAACACATTAAAACATAATTTTAATAACTAATTTGAATAAAACATCAATTTTAGATTAGAGCTATGAATTATTCCAATTTTAGGGGGTGTTGGGAATGGAATATCGCTTGCCTCTCGGAGGATTATTTTTCATATTATTATGTATACTTATGTCAAATTTCATGATGATAACTCATTAGGTGCCTTCGTGGTGAATGCTGGAAATCAAGGTAAAAATAATATAAACTATTAGGGATGTGGGTTGACAAAATGTGGTTTAGGAAATGAGAATAGGCCGATTGGGTTAAAACACATTAAAACATAATTTACTAATTTGAATAAAAATTCAATTTCGGGTTAGAGCAATGAATTATTCCAATTTTAGGAGATGATTTAGGGGGTGTTGGGGGTGGAATATCGCTTGCCTCTCGGCAAATTATTTTTCATATTAGTATGTACCATCATGACAAATTTCATGCTGATAACTCATTAGGTGCCTTCTTGGTGAATGCTGGAAATCAAGGTAAAAATAATATTAACTATAAGGGATGGGGGTTGAAAAAATGTGGTTTAGGAAATGAGAATAGGCCGATTGGGTTAAAACACATTAAAACATAATTTTAATAACTAATTTGAATAAAACACCAATTTTAGATTAGAGCTATGAATTATTCCAATTTTAGGGGGTGTTGGGGGTGGAATATCGCTTGCCTCTCGGCGGATTATTTTTCATATTATTATGTACCAACATGTCAAATTGCATGATGATAACTCATTAGGTGCCTTCGTGGTAAATGCTGGAAATCAAGGTAAAAATAATATAAACTATTAGGAATGGGGGTTGACAAAATGTGGTTTATATAATGAGAATAGGCCGATTGGGTTAAAACACATTAGAACATAATTAACATAATTTTAATAACTAATTTGATTAAAAATTCAATTTTGGGTAAGAGCTATGAATTATTTTAATTTTAGGGGATGATTTAGGGGTTGTTGGGGGGGAATATTGTTTGCCTCTCGGCGGAAGTATGTGAGTCTGAGGTACATCTAAGTGGAAAAGGTCCAATTTTCAAAGTTTTAAGATGTACCGTTTTCTCTGTAGGCTCTTATTCCTCTCTGTCCAGAATTCCCTCCCCCCCCCCCCCCCCCCCCCCCCCCAACCAACCAAGCCAGCCGAAAGATTTTCGTTGATTTTTACGCACTTTCAACACAGAACGGGTTATCAGATCGGGCTGATTTATTTTTGGTATGTCATGGACCACACATCAGGTCATATACCAAATTTCAAGATTGTAAATCTTTTGGGACGGCGTGTGCAGATAGCTGAAAACCCCCCAACTCGGGTAGGAGTAAACAGGGTCGAGTTATCATCGCCTATAGCAGTCGCGTGCGCTTGGCTTGCGGGCGAACGACCGTCGCCCTAGATAAGTTTTCCATTTGAATATAATATAGACCTACTGTAGGCCTACCATATTTTCCTAATGTTGTAATGCTGAATATCTACTGTAGGCCTATGTTAAAATGCAATAATCATCTAATGCTCCAAAATATACATCTTGTAAAAAATTGTGATCCAAAATATTTTATTATTTTTATAGGAAGAAGAACAAAAGCGATTAGAACAAGAAATGCAGAAACGGAGGGATCGGATAGAGAGGTGGAGAGCAGAGAGAAAGAAGAAAGAAATTGACCTCACTAAAAAGAGATAAAAAACAACATGTTAGGTGAGTATATTATTATTATTGTATGTATTTATTTAGAAGGATGGCTCTTGCCTACATTTGAAGCTTGTATTTTAATTTGTTAACTATCACTAGAGGTAATGAGAAATGGTGATATAAAAAGAAAAACCCAAATTTCGTTTAAAAAAACAAATTTCGCGTTTTTTGCGATTCCAAAAAAATTGTCTATTTCAACTAAAATATCAAAAAAATATACACTGTTATTTTGTGAACTATTTCGCGGAATCCCTGATACGCGCTGTTATTTTGGGGGTCTATTTCCGTGAAAGCCCCGTGACGTTAAGGTACCGCCGTTGGGGTGACTAATATATAGCTAGAGTCGTAACGGCCTATGCTGAGTGTCTACGGAAAAATTTTCCTCCGCTCATGTAGTACATTGCGACATGCTAGGCAACGTGCCCGACAGCTCGAGCGAAGCTACAGCTACCTAGCAGCAATCGGAGTAACTTCGTAGGCTCCGAGTGGAGAACCGGATGTCAATTTAAATTAGATCGCGCGAAATATTTTAACATAAGATACATTGATACAAGCATTTCGTTTGTAGGTTTCGCTATTAATATTATTATACATACAAATAAACTTGTTTCGAGTGTAAAATACAAATGAATATGTCATATATTGTTTGTTTTATATATTTTAACATAAAATATTATGTATTTATATTTGAAACTTCTAAAAGTTTAAATTCTCTAAACTGTCATGGTAAAATGTTATTTTGCAGCTGCATTCTAGGAAGGCCATGCTTATAAGGAAGTGTATTAAAAGGAAATAAACTAGGAAGCTTCGCAAACGCTTTTTCAGACGCATTGTTGGATGAGCGTATTTTTTTTTAACGAAAAAAGCGAAAAATTGCGATTTTCATGAGAAATTACTTTTCGATTGCGCTCAAATTTCACACCAATATATTAATTTTTAAAATAAAGGTTCTGTGAAAAAATCATTACATTCGGATAAAGCATGTAGGTGTTATAGTCAAAGAAATGTAAATAAAAAAAAAAAAAAACGTAAAATTGCGATTTTCATAAAAAAATATTTTTTGAATGCCCTCAATTTTCACACGAATATATTAATTCATGAAATAAGGTTCTGTGAAAAAATCATTACAATTGGATAAAGCATGTAGGTGTTATAAGTCGAAGAAAGTTTTTTAAAAAAAAAACACGTAAAATTGCAATTTTCATGAGAAAATACTTTTTTATTGCGCTCGAATTTCACACGAATATGAAAATTCATTAAATAAAGGTTCTGTGAAAAAAATCATTACATTCGGAAAAAGCATGTAGGTGTTATAAGTCGAAGAATTTTTTTAAAAATAAAAAAAAATCGTAAAATTACGATTTAATGAGAAATAAGTTTTCGATTGCGCTCAAAAACGTGGCAGTTCTTGGTTCAGAGATTTCGAAGGCCTCAATAAAATTTCATCGCAATTGGAGTATCGGTTTAGCCGAAATAGTGCTATCAGACACACAATAATACAAACAGAAAGAAAGAAAGAAAAAAAAAACATTCCGGGTGTTTTTCTCCAGTGTAGTGAAATGGAATCTTCGCTTCGCTCGCTACGCTCATTCAAGAAATAACGTAACGATATAATAAAGTAAAAATTTAATTTGGCAAGAGTGCCAGAGCTGTCAAATTTATACGTGAAAATCATTAGAATATGAGGAGACCAATATTATGTCAATCTTGGCCAGCAGCAACATTGTAATTTTCATTGTTTGTATCTTCTTACTCATTGTGACAATATTTGTAGACAATTATGAAAAATTCTTGATCTTCAGGACGGATTTGTTTTGCATAACAAGCAAGTTAAACTGTGAGCAGGTCCAGGAATCGGCCGTTGGCATGAATTCTATGCATTTCATCATGTTTCACAGACAAGAGGTAACACATAATGCCAATGTCTCTTCTCCCCGTCCGTTTTCGAAAATCTGATTTGTATCAACGAATACGATTTATTACGTTACGGGCTTTCTAGTTTGTGTACACATAACCCACTAGACCCCCCCCCCAACCCAGATTTGGGACAGTCATTTTTTTAAATGAACTTCCTAAACGTTCAGTTCACAGCTCAAATAAAGAACTTTTTCAAAGTTGAAGTTATTTTAAAACCTAAAATTTTTAAAAAGTTCAAGTTCGTCTAAAATTTTTAGCATAAATATGAGACGTTAAGCAATATCCAATCAAAAATCAATCAAATTATGAATTAAGTTCTTTTACATATTTCCATTATTTTGTTAAAAGTAGTATGCATAATAGAATAATTACGGTACCAGTAGTTTTCTCAGTTCGTAGTAATTGCATAATTCGTAATTTATTAATTTGGTCCAAAGATTTGGCTGTGAATGTGAAGCTTGAGCTGTGCCGTAGGACAAAAGTATGCCTACCTTTTTACAATGGTCTGGAATTCCTCAGAAACAGAGACGCGCGCGGTGCTCGGCTTCTACTCCGACGTTTCCAAATGCTAAGTATAATTAATTGTGATGCAACCGCGCATTATAGTGAGACTGATCGCTTGACCAAACGAAGCTACTCTTGTCTTCCGAGGACTTGCTTATATTATCACGGCTTGCCGCAGGCGGTCGAAATGGGATAGCGAGGGGTTGGGGAGTTTTAATGATTGTGGGACTACTGAGGGACTATGCTCTGATGGGAGGGGGGGGGGGGGGGCATTTTTTTCCGCAAAACTGGGCGGATGGAAATTAAAAAGTGTGAAAGATGCAAAATAGCAGTTAAAAAACATTTCTCAGAACCATGTTTACATATTATATTCGCAATCTGCTTTAGATCACAGTGGTCTCTTCGTAAATAATCATTGATTAATGATAGCTTATGTAATCAATGTCGTAAATGTATCGTACTAAAGACGGTCCCGAAGGAGAATCTTATCACATAGGCGGTTTGAAATACGTGCCTGCTGCGGACCTTGTTTTGATGATTGAGAGAAAATGTCCTCTTTCCTATGTCTTTTACGTGATACGTCATACGTGGTCATGCTTTGTAACGAAGTGATTGGGCGAGGGGGAAATTATATTTATGAACACATTTAACAGGGCATACGCGCCCTCACAAGTGCAATTACCATCATTGGCATGAGTATTATGAGATTTTTTCTTCCACATACAACACTCTAGTATTCTGACTGTATAATTATTTTCTCAGTGTTGTGTATCGTTGTGATGTACTCTGTGGTGGTGACAGTGTGGGGTACACTGGAAAGGGGGGTGGGGGTGGGACCCATCACCAAACCCATCTTTCTACGCGACTGTCTGCACACGTAATCACCGGGAATATATTCCATTGAATATTTTAACAGTGTTTTATTAAATTAAAACATAGTATTATTTTTAGGTATTTAGTGAGTTATGGTTATATATTATTTTAAATTAATTTTTTCGCGATCTTTTGTTCAAAAAATATTTTGATTGAGCCAGACCTCTTTGTCATTTGTTTATGCCTTGATTATAAAAAAGCGTTATGCTCGGGGAAATAGGTCAGGCTCATTCTAAACATATCGTTACAGTGAAATATATAAATAATTTGCGAAATTGTATTGCAATCGTATTTTTTCTCTAGGTTAGTATTCTTTTTGTACACGAAAAATACTACTTCTGTTGACAGCATAATATAGATTGCCAGCAAAGTCCAATCCGAACCAATCCACCAAAAATAAAATAATCGTTAGATTTGAATAAAATCGATACACAGACAGTAGAGATTTTTTTGTAAATTTATTGGACCGTGGCTTAATACTTGTCCCAGTACCTGAGCAAGACCCTTATTTTAATTACTTCCGCTCCGGCTTGCGAGTGTTCCGAGAATTTACCTTTACTCTTGTCTGTGAAACCTGATGAAATGCACAGATTTCATGCCAACGCAAATTCCTGGACCTCACAATGTGACGTTGTTATGTGAAACAAATCCATTCTCAAGAAGATATTGTCCCAATGAGAAAGAAGATACAAACAATGTAAATTGCAATGTTGAAGTTGTTGGCCCATTAACCACCGAGTAGGATATTGTCATAATTATCCTTATTTCGTAAACAATCTGTCAATATCCATATCTTATTAATTGTGTATAGTCTCCTCATATTCTATTCTGATGATTAGCATGTGATAATTTGACGGCTCTGTTGCTCTTGCTAAATTAGATTATTAATTTACTATATCGCTACCTCCTTTATGGGCCTACCTTATAAAATACTTCTTTTTCTCTTTATTTATTTATTCCTTCACTCAAGTACAGCATTGCTGCCATTTTACATTGAGGTACAAAGATAATAAATTTAAAATCATATTATAAAAACATAAAACGTAATAAAAACAGTGGAACATTTCAGTAAACATACAGTTGTAGGGTACTTTTATCTTGTAATTAAGTATAGATAAATAATATGAACTTTGCATGAATGATTATGTGAAAAGTGGCACAACAGTGTGTGTAAATGTGAGGCCTTTCCGAACCTGCTGGTGAAGACAAAACAACATGATAATAATATGATTCCTAGAATTGTGATGACGATGGTTGAATGCTCGCCGAAGAATCCCCTCCTCCCACAATTTGAAGACTGATGGATGAGCTCGTGCAAACCAGGTTTTGACGCGGAATGCAGAGGTATTTACTCTGGAATGCGCCACCAAGCGGGTAATTTGTGGAAATTTACCAAGCTCGTGAAAAAGACAATTATTTTAAATGTTGATAATATTTTATTATGATCTGATAGCGCAATTTGCATAGCCTTTGTAAACTTAACCTGTCAATTTGATTTTATAAAAAAAATAAAAAAAAAAAAAAAAATATATATAAAAAAATATTTTTAAAAAGTTACAAAAATAAATAGATTTTGTGATTTTTTTCGGGCTCTTACTAGCTGATGTTTGCGAGGTGGACTTCTTTTCTTGAATCGACTTGTACGATTAGCAGAGCCATGCTCTGGGTCAATTCTACACCGGGCCCAGACGGGGTAAAGAAATTGTAAATCACAATGCTAATACTCGCGCCAGGGTGGCAGGCGATCATTAAATTGAAATACAATATGCTTTTAGTTTTAGTAAAATTTCCAAAGATTTACGAAATATAGATAAAAACATTGTACATTGTTATTTTAACCGATAACAGAACTTAAGTCTGAGTATGAGTGGAGTTTGAAGAGATTGAGTTTGTCGGCGACAGCATGATATTAATTTAATCGTTTGGTTCACGGGTTTGATGAGTCAGAAAACAAAACTTGTTTTCCAAACCGTAAAGTGAACCAATAATAGTTAACGTTGCCGGTACCCGTGCGAGTGACGTTGACAGTTCTATAATTATTAGTAATTTGACCAGTGTTGTTCATATTTGGGTGATACTCACTGATTCAAGTTTCTAATTAGTGCAGTAATCAAGGAAATAAGTAGTTGTTTCATTGCACGTTCAGTTTTGAACGCGCAGCAGAACGCGCAATTAAAAAAATTATTTCTCATGAAAATCGCAATTTTACGTGTTTTTTTTGTTTTTTTAAACTTTCTTCGACTTATAACACCTACATGCTTTATCCAATTGTAATGATTTTTTCACAGAACCTTAATTTCATGAATTAATATATTCGTGTGAACTTTGAGCGCATTCAAAAAATATTTTTTTTATGAAAATCGCAATTTTACGTTTTTTTATTTTTTTATTTTACATTTCTTTGACTTATAACACCTACATGCTTTATCCGATTGTAACGATTTTTTTGGGGGAATCTTTATTTTATAAATTAATATATTGGTGTGAAATTTGAGCGCAATCAAAAATAATTTCTCATGAAAATCGCAATTTTACGCTTTTTTCGTTAAAAAAATTACGCTCATCCAACAACGCGCCTGAAAAAGCGTTTGCGAAGCTTCCTAGTATATTTCCTTTATTTTTAATACACTTCCTTATAAGCATGGCCTTCCTAGAACAATACCATGCAGCTGCAAAATAACTTTATTACCATGACAGTTTAGAGAATTTAAACTTTTAGAAGTTTCAAATATAAATACATAATATTTTATGTTAAAATATATAAAAACAAACAATATATGACATATTCATTTGTATTTTACACTCGAAAACAAGTTTATTTGTATGTATAATAATATTAATCGCGAAACCTACAAACGAAATGCTTGTATCAATGTATCTTATGTTAAAATATTTCCGCGCGTTCTAATTTAAATTGACATCCGGTTCTCCACTAGGGGCCTACGAAGTTACTCCGATTGCTGCTAGGTAGCTGTAGCTTCGCTCGAGCTGTCGGGCACGCTGCCTAGCATGTTGGCAATGTACTACATGAGCGGAGGCAAATTTTTCCGTAGACACTCAGCATAGGCCGTTACGACTCTAGCTATATATTAGTCACTCAACGGTACCGCCTAACGCGCGCGTAATATTCGGTCTGGACCGGCACCTCCACCAAAACTGGATCGGCACCTCAACCATCGCCTCGCATTTTGCACACTAAAATGTTCAATTTTGCGATTTAATTCGCGTTTTGACCAGTTTGATACAATTTTGTTTATTACGCAAAATTTTGAAAAATTCGCGTTTTAAAAATGTGTTTTTTCCAACTCCAAATGATGTAATTTGTCGGCAATATTACATTTTAGGCAATAAAAGGACATTTAAAAACATTTGCGAATTTCGTTATCACCATTTTTCACTACCTCTATCTATCAGACTATCACTTATCACTCCTGTTGTATGCCTGCCTGCCTAAGTATGTATTTGATTCCATTGAAAAGAACTGACTGCAAATTATTTCCCAGAACAAAAAGAACAATTGAAAATATTAATCTTGCATAAATAAATACGTACAGTCAGGGCCGTATTAAGGCATAGGCTAAGTAGGCTGGAGCCTGGGGCGCCGGCATTTTGGGGGCGCCAAAGCGCCCCCACTAGGCTCCGTGGGCGAGGCGTCTAACTCCTAACAAACAACAACTAACAACTTAAAAATTATCGACGAAAGAATGCTAAATGTAGTAAAATGCCACCATTTGCAATGTCAAAAATCAAAATTTTCTGGGGCTATGCGCCCCAGACCCGTACTAGCTGGGAGGCATCCCCAACAGAGCCCCCATTGTACCAGAATTCATATTTTTCCCGAACCATTTGTTTCATGGGCAGTTCTAAAAGTGTTTTATTGCCCCCCACCCACCCCTCTACATAAATGCACTTCCTTCGCTACGTACAATTTTTTAAGTTTAAATTACGATGACGTCATTGACACTTTTGCTAAAGAAAATGGGTGGGGGAACGCTTGCCAATGCCCGATCTGCGCGACTACAACGGACGAGACTACTATATGGCCAGGGAAATTATGTACTATGGTGATCAAGTTGCATTGCTTGTTACTAGTAGTTACCTTCTTTTTCTGTCTAAGCTAAAATGCATGCATATTATGTTTTTCAGCTTGTTGAAATAAGGGGGGGGGGGCGTATTTTTGTTTTAGCCTATGGGCGCCAAATGTCTTAATCCGGCCCTGCGTATAGTATTATAGGAACGCCACGCGCTTCAAGAGGTTGCTGTGTGGCATCAATGCTGAGCACTCTGCCATACCGCTGTAATTTCCACCCCTCATCGTATAGCTCGGTTTGATGCGATGTCACTGGCAGGTGGCGGCTATAGAATTAGTTTGATGATATATGCACGATGATTGTATCGAAGCCGCGCCGAGCATCCATGCACTTGCACCACTCACACCTGAAATGTGTTCCCTACCCGACCCGAAAGCCCAAAGCAGTTTACTCCAATTTTTTCCCACATCATCGTGGGTAAATGACATGTAAAGTTTGTTCGGTCTAACGCTACCCATCGAAAGATAACATTCATCCCTTACAACAAATTGTGTCCTTTGTTGGTCCCCAATACATTGCGGTTCCCATTCATATTTTCTGGTATTCGGCTTACAATTATCACAGAAAACCCCTTTCTACGTTTTTGTAGTTCTGAATTCTTTTAGCTACCCTATTGGCTGAATCTTCGAAACTCGGATTGTGGTTGGTCAACGAGGTTTTCAACTCCACGTGGAGTAAAATGTACTTCGGAGAATTCCTTGTGAATAGCAATTAAACCAATATCTATACTCCCGATATTTTCTAAAATTCTTGAAAAGGTTATGCATAACCGATTGGCGATTAGTCAAATACTTAGAGGACAACAGTATTATTAATGATAATCAACATGGTTTTAGAAAAGGAAAGTCTACTTTAACAGCAGCTTTCTCCCTCTCAGAAAAAATCCTAGAAGCTTTAGACAAAAAAGAAAAGGTGATTGGCCTTTTCTCTGATCTGTCAAAAGCGTTTGACACAGTAAATCATCAAACTCTATTAGGGAAAATGTATCATTATGGAATTAGAGGGGTAACACTTAGCTGGTTTGAATCTTACCTCACCAACAGAAAACAGTGTGTAGAGATATCTTACTTGAATAATAGGACGAATAGAGAGGAGAATCTTTGCTCTAGGTGGCTGGAAATCATTACAGGAGTTCCTCAGGGCTCAATAATAGGCCCAACCATGTTCATTTTACTCACGAACGACCTACCGGCAAAACATGACTAAGGGTAAACTAATTCAATTTGCTGATGACACCAATGAAATTGTAACGGATATTAAGTGGGATGAAGTAGAAGCCCAGGTGGGGAATGCAATATAAACGAAAATAATGAATGGTTTACAGTAAATAATCTTGCATTAAACTCGGGGAAAACTAAAATAATTAACTTCCAGGTAGGGTATAGCAAAACAACAGCAACGTCAATATCTTATAATGATGCACCTGCACAGCTTGATAGTGTTGCAAATTTCTTAGGTCTGTTCCTTGACAACAACTTAAATTGGAAAACCCATATAAAAAACTTGCTTCCCAAATTAGCGAGTGCATGTTTTGCATTGAGACGTCTTAGCAATCTAGTAAGCAGTGATGCCAACAAGACAGTATACTTTGCCTATTTCCACTCCATAATTACCTATGGGATTGCTATATGGGGAAATAGTACCGATGCAAAAAAAATCTGTGAGGGTAGTTGCAAAAGCAGGTTTCAGGGATAGTTGTAAACCTTTTTTTAGATCTCTAAAAATTCTTCCCATGCCCTGTGTCTACATATGTGAAGTTATCACTTTTGTACATAGTAACCTCAACCTTTTCACCAAAAACTTGAATGTACACGACATAAATACTCGAAACAGAGGTCAGCTGAGAGTAACCCAGTGTAACCTATCGAGAAGGCAAAAAGGTATGGCAGAGAGTGGAATAAAGATGTACAATAATCTTCATCAAAGCTTTAAGGATATAAGTGACATAAAAGAATTTAAGAAAACTTTAAAAAAATCGCTGCTGTCTCATTGCTACTACTCTGTAAATGAATTTTATGATCAACCACTTATAATGCAGGTGGGATAAGCCTAATGTTTTTCTTTTGTTTTTAACAAGTGTATCTTGTCGGTTGTTAAATGAGGTGTTTTTGTTTTTTTTACTGATATTGGATTTTATGACCTATCTTTTAAAATTTTGTTGGCAAGTATGTGTCAGTCTTAAAATAAGCCTGTGTATTTATTTGTTATAGGATTTTATACAATTATGACTCCTATTTAAGTGTTAATTATTGTTAAATCTACTCTTTTGGTAGTGACTGTGATTGTTCATGTTTGTAAATTTTTTATATTACTTTTTACTTTGGGACTTTGAGCATCACTGTTCATTTGTTTTTATTTGACTACACTGCCTGTGTATATAGGTTATTAGCTCTAATATCTAAACCCAAATAACATGACAACTCGATAATTCTGTGCATCCTACAATGTATACAAGAATGTAAAAGAGGCTTGACAATAAATGAAATGAAATGAAATACCAGTATTAGTCGCACAAAAAGACACTTAACTCCCACAAAAAGACACTTGACTCGTCTCAGGAATTCTAGATCTTCATGGGTACCGTTAGACCGAACAAACTTTACATCCTTCGAGTTTGCTCTTCCTAATCTTAGTGGTTACATTTTTTAACTAAATTATTTGTTGCATTTTAGCAAATTTACAACTCCCTATGAAAAAATGGTCATTGGAAGATGACAGCGACGAAGAAGATGAGAAGTCTGCGGACAAGAAGGAAATTAAAGAGGCAAAGGATGCAGAAGAAAAGAAAGCAGTTGAAGAGGAAGAAGAAGCAGCGGCGGTGGCAGCAGCAGCAGCGGCTGAAGCCGAGGACGATGTCGATCCGCTCGATGCGTTCATGCAGGGCGTGCAGGAGGAGGTTCGGAAAGTCAACAAGATCGACGGGAAGAAAGACGGAAAACCGGGACCGACGTTCAACACAAACATATCCGGAGTAACAATCGTTTCAGGTGTCGCCAAGAAGAAGGCCGACAAAAAGAAAGGGGAACTGATTGAACAGAACCAGGATGGCTTGGAGGTGAGAACTTAATTATTTATAGTGTTGCCTTCAGCAAAGATGATCCAGATGCACACACAACTGTGTTGATAATTTAACTAGGGAAATGCCAAAGTCATTGTTAAGCGAGTGAGTTAGCCATGTGTTGAGTAGGCCTACATTTGAAAAATCTAAACAAATGCTATTGATATTTTAAAAAATCACATTTTTATTTATTGTAGGTTTAAATCGCAATGGATCTAGCTGATTTGGTTAACAGTTCTCAGTAAACTCGTACCGGATGTCTGTTTAAAATTTCAGCGCCATCTGTTCAGCGGTTCGGCTGATTTTCGACGTACAGACAGACGGACACACAGAATCGCATAATGAGCACCGTTTGAGTTGAATGGAGACACTCAGTCGCTCCGCTCCCTCATTTAAAAATTTATACCTTACACCTTTTCTAGAGTTTAAACTCTAAAGATCGGTCACTAGCGTTAAATGACTAAATGTATGTAAAAGAGTTTCCTCTAGTGTCTGGAACTTCTAGCTTTTCTTCCTGGCTCGTACATTTGAGATATATTGCAACCGCTGTTGTACTTTGAGCCCTGCTGGAGCTGTTTTTACTTTTTTTAGTTAGATTCGTCCACTTTTTTCACATGCACATGAACATCCAAACTCCACGCTCAACTAGCCCTGCATATTAACTTTATCTATAGCTAGTAGTAGTGGGCCTACCCTATGCCCGTGACTATCACGATTCTGTATATGTTTCTAGTACTCATCTGAGGAAGAAGAAGAAGACTTGAAAGAAACAGCCGCTGGCATTGCCAACAAACAGAAAAAGGAGTTGGCAAAAGTTGACCATACAACTCTGGTGTACCCACCTTACCGGAAGAACTTCTACGTTGAAGTGCCAGAAATTGCCCGCATGACGCCTGAAGAGGTGGAAAAATACAAAGAGGTAACAGGCTATTATTATTTAACATCTTGTATATACAGTATCGCCGTTTCTCGCTTCTGGTTGAGTCGGCTTGGGTTTTGCAACCAAATTTTGCCACTTCTTTCTATCCTCCCACAATCATATCTTATCCACATCTTCCCAGCTCTCTCCTCTTGCCGGTAGGTCTACTGCTATGGTATCTCTTCTTTGGCCTCCCCGTCTTCTTCTTCCTTCTTCAATCCTTCTTTCATATTTATATTGTCTCGGGAATGTTTTATTATGGTATTATCTGCCGACCATGATGATACATCACTGGAGGATTACTTAAAGTGTACGGAAACCATGTTCTTGTCTCATAGTCATATCATGCAATCATGCCAATCATACCTTGCAAATATGTAGTATGTACATGGTGGCAAGTAGTACTTAACATTTTTATCTTAACTTAACAATTTATTTAAAATTAACAATTAGTAATTACAATAACATAACAAAAACTTGTAGAAATACAGCCAAACCTTACACACTCAAAAGAAATGAGATCTAAAAAAAGGGCCAAGCTCATCTACCCTTCCACATTTGCGCATTCTTAATTCATAAACGTACAGTGTCCCATAACAGCATCCTCGAAAAGCTTGGCAAAATAGAATTTGCGATTATTAATTTAAACGAAATAGTTCATCCAAGTTCTTTTTTCTAATTAATTAAAACGTAATAACATGCAAATTTTATTTTGCCAAGCTTTTCGAGGATGCTGTTATGGGACACTGTACGTTTATGAATTAAGAATGCGCAAATGTGGAAGGGTAGATGAGCTTGGCCCTTTTTTTAGATCTCATTTCTTTTGAGTGTGTAAGGTTTGGCTGTATTTCTACAAGTTTTTGTTATGTGTGTGATCTCATTACTTTTTCAAGTTCCATTGCAAAATTATATGTTAAAATATAATAATTTTATCAAAGTTGATTTAATTTCTATGGTATTAGCAATAACAATATAGGATGTAAAATATCTAGACCCGGATTCATGTACATCCTGGGTATAGGTGGTATAACCATGGTATAACGACGGTATAAGGACTGGACCCCAATTCTTGAGTTCGTGGGAGATGACTGTTGAAAACGCAATTTGAAAACGAAGTCGTTTTCGTTTGACACTTTAAAAAGATATGCGTATAGCAAAGAGCTCGAAAAAGTTCTATATTTATTCTAGATGGCAGTGCCTTCATAATCGAAAGACGAGTTGCGTGAAATGATTTGATTGTTGCAATTATGTAAACAAACAGATGAGCAAGCGCATATTATTTTGACACCTTGCTTCGACATTGTGTTTGTGTGTATTGTGTGACAGAACTATGTTGTGCTGGCCTAGGGTTGGCTAGGCTTGCCAAACATGTAATGTAAGTAATAATTTTATCTAGTCCTATAGCCTAATGGAACTTTAGACCTACACTGTTGTATTATAAATAATTTTCTACATCTGGGCCTAGGTCAGGGACGGTTTCTGATTTGTTTTATGAGAGTATAATGACAACTTTTCTCATTTCACACATAGAAGCAAAATTTAAAATGTCCGCCATTTGTTTACGTATCGCACTTTCCCGCCGTACTCTGCTTATACCGTCAACAAGTGTCAAGTAACTATGGTTACTTGTTGATTGTATAAGGCTTATTTTAAAACCTTTATTTGGAAGCCTTCCAACAAACTTTTTCAACTTTTTTTTTCAAAAGAGACTATAATACTATAACCTTAATGTCCATGTAAAATATGAACATTGTAGTCCCACCCGTCTGGTCAGAATCGCGGGCCGACGTATTAGATGTAAGTAGCAGTAGTAGCAGTAGTAGTAGGAGTAGCTAACATCCTTAAAGTGATTTTGAGCATGTTTCAAGCCATTTTTTCACCAAGAAGGAATGGTCGTACCCCAATAAAATTTGGCATGTGTTGTCAGGTACCTAAATCCCCTCGATTGTGATAGTTTTCAAGTTCACATCACGTTACATGACGGCTGGGTAACACCTCGAAATCACCCCAACTCTGCTTGGTGTATAAGGTGCTTGAGTGTGTAGCGCACCGCGGCTTGGCTGCGGCGCCCTAACGGGCACCTAGATAAAAAATATTACATTGTTTACATCATAAATGTTATTCTATATCTACCTCCTCCAAACATCCTTAACATTTGTATCTTAAAGGGGTATTTAAGCGCTAAACTAAAAAAATATATTTCATTCAGGCTAACTTGTAATGAATTTAGCAATTAACAGAAAAATTATTGGGGCCACCATGACCTCCCAAAAAATTGTCAAACATGACATTTTTCGAGCTAGGTCCCATTGGCAAAAATCTCCCATAAGAAATAACATGGGGACGATCTTTATGCCCCGTGACCTTGGAGGATTTTGATCCAAAAAAATATTGGCCATTATTGACGTACTCTACAGCCTTTTCTGTAAATTCTCTTTATTTTGTTTTGTAATTTGGGCAAGTAGTTCGGTCAAAAGTATGCTGATTACCAAGATGGGGTGTGATTTTGGAATGCATATTTTTGCATGTTTGAGGGTATATTTTGGCACAGTTTCAAGACACGATGTAAAAAATGGGCATTTTAGATTGGTACTATGCTCTAGTATCTATGTGGACCAAAAAAGAAGCAGGCTAAAGCCGATTTAAGAAATTTCCCAAAACACCAATTTTTGCAAATTTCTGGATAAAAAAATTGAAAAATTTGTGTTAATCACAGTTACAAGATATAATTTTTTAAACTGTCATTTTAGTGTAGTATTGTGCTATAGATCATGTGGTAAAAAATAATTTTTTGAGTTAATAGCCCCTTTAAGACTTTTCTAGAGCCCGTGTTCTAAGTTTTCCCGCTAGGTTTCGAGACCAGTAATGTGGATGTCTACTTGTTCAGCAAATAAGCTTTTAAAAGTTCAGCGTTTCTCCTACAGATGGGGTGGTGAAAATACACAGGGGTTTGGCGGTAGTTTTGATTTTCAACTGATTCGGGATGTGGTTTGTGACGCACCACCTACCGTTGTCGTTCAAGGTCGCTTCTTTTGAATGGATCACCTCAGCCGGGAGCGGTCAGGTAATCGGGGGTAATTGCTTTCTCGAAGCTAGCGGGGTGAGGGTTTTCTACCTGTTGTATTCTCTTTCTGTTCTTTTATTTATTGATATTTTTTTGTTTAATTGCAAATATCTAATAAAATTTGTTAAAATGTTAAGCGTTTGTCTTGAATTTCGTTTTTTTGGATGTTATTCTACGATAAAAACTGACTGAGTTACGGATAATGATTCTATAATAATATGTAAATAATATTTACATACATCCAATAAAACATTGATCCATATTTCAGTCAGTTTTGATCGTAGACACTAGGGGAAAAAACGCATTTCATAACTCAAGCTACACATTTGAACTGTGTTATTAAATATTTGCAATTATAAAAAAAATATTTCGCTGAATAAATTATTTTCATCAATAGATTTGAAATGGACGAAGGCAGGTAGAAAAAACCCATGTTCCTCCCAAACTCGCTCACTTGAATGCCCCGATGCCTGCCTCGTTCCCCCCTCGCGATTTAAAAAAAAAGTGGAAAGGGAAAAGTGTACAAAGATTAGGCCAGGCCTCGCCTATACTAATTAGTTAAATAGACTGATGTAGCCCCACTACAAAGCCACGAATAAATGCATTTGAAGTACCGTAATTCTCATTGTAGGGTGCACACCAGCGTTTCTTTCTGTGATTAATAATATCTGTGATCGACCCTCAGCAGAGCACAAAGAGCATTGGGAATTTTAGCAGAACTTGACATATTCATGTTTAGACATTATCTATACCTGATTGCGTAATCTGTAGATGTTCCATCGCGTTGAAACTGTAACCCTGATGGACCAGGCTGGGGAGAAGCAATCAAGTTGGTCTGTTCCGTTACGTCGTAAGTTGTTACATTATTTAGTCCCTAAAATGAGTTCGTATGTAAATAATAAAAGGTAAAATTATATTTGCGAAGCGTTGAACGGGGGGGGGGGGCGTAATGCGTAATATCATAAGAAGGGAAATAACTTGAATTTGTTCTAACACGCGATCTAAACCGATGCTTTTCAACAGTGGCACACCCAGGATTTGGGGGGGGGGGTCTGATCACTCTGGTCAGCCCCCCCAAAAGTGTTCTAAATCGGAAATGCACTATTTGAAAGTGGCAGCGCTGCTGATTAGAGGTGCCGGGTGAAATTTAGGTTGGGTCTAAAAAGTTGCCGCTATAGAGCGCCTGGCGGTCATAAAAACATGGACTTAGAGTAGTAACTGGCGTGTAAATCCACGATAAAAACAAAGCGCAGCTCTCATATGAAAAAAAATACCGCAAACTGATCACAGCGCTAAACTCAAGACGCAACAAGGTGTTTTGCTTTCTTTCTTTTATTTATTTGTTTCTTTTTTTCATCAAAATCTATCATACATAAGATATATTAAAATTTGAAAGTGTTGGTGCTTGTGAGGGGTTCTGGGGGAAAGCTCCCCCCTTGGGTGCGCCACTGCTTTTCAATACAACGCGTTTGTTTGGTTACACCAAAGATTAATCTTTGGTTACACTTATGGCTACAGCAGCAAACATTATGAACTTCTAATTGAATTCTTTTGACAATTTAGATGCCGATTTTCTTATTTGTCAAAGCCTCTAAGGCAGGTTAAATAGTGTTACATAAATACAAATAAATTAAAACATAAATAAAATTAATAAAATTTAACTTTAAAATATTATTGTAACTATTCCCATACAACCCGTGATCTGCATAATTTGGTACAACTTTTCAAGTACTACTGATCGACGGTACATAGATAATGTGGTCTCACAGGCATTGAAAAAAGTGAATATTACTTTGTATCCAGCTGGTCGTGCAAACAGCGAACGCTCTACCGTGGCTCGACTCTTCCCATAGAAATTGGGTGGCATTCACAACCACGTTGTCAACCCATGTAGAATGCAGCCCTCCCCAACCCAACCCTTCTTGTCCGGCCATTGACGGTTCTGACCGTTGCTTCATCTCAAACAACTCGTCGTGGTTTCAATCTAGGACTAGAGCTTGGCTTATTCACAAATGAACATTTTTACCACTGTTCACCCAACAAATAAAATGAGATGTTTACTCGATTTATAACAAATTTTAGCCAACGTCTTTCCACATATTATCATTGTGAGTAAAAATAAATACCATAAACGCCTTCAAGACGTCATTATTACAGTCACAACAACAACACATCTATAGAGTACATGAAATATTAATATGTATATTATATTTTTGTATGATGATGAGGTCTGGACAATAGAAACATTTTGCCTCTTGACCAAGAGGGCTTTAATAGCTTTGGCTCGTGAATTTTTTCTTTGTTCTGCTAGGCATTGTCTTACGCCGCCCCATTTCAACACTGTTATTATATCACTTTTTTTTTAAACACACCGGTACACTTAAAAATTCATAACTTTTAAACCATAAAGTGCAATGACACAAAACTTTCAGAAGACGTTATGCACATGTTAACTATTATTGTATCAAAATAAGGGATTTTTAGAAAGCACTGTTTTCGAAATGACTATGATTTAGTTTTCACACTTCACAAAAACCGTGGATTTTGGAAATGTTGAAAGTTGAAACGCGCGCCGGGCTCTACGAGTCGAAGTAGTTTGCTCAGTCACCGCGCAGCGCTACAAGACGGTCTGAGCTGCTGCCGCGACGGGGTGGAAATGGCCAATTATCGGGAATATTTACAAGGGCACGTGTGGCTCGTTGGTCTTGTGGTTAGCGTATCTGCTTCCAATGCAGAAGGTTCAGGGTTCGATTCCCACTAAAGTTAGAAGTTTTTTAACTTCTGATTTGGACTTCAGTCCATCAGTTCTTGTGTTAGGAGTTTGTAAACGGTGACTTTGGAGCCGTCCTAGCAACGAAGCACATAATAAATTTCAGAGTTGTTCTGAATCGGCCTTGTTGATTCTGGCGTTGATTCGCGGGTGTTCGCACTGTCCATACCACTGATTGCTATATTTCCTATTAAAAATATTGATCTTTGGTTGGTTATCGCTCACTCGTCGATTGCGTCGGGGCCTGCAGGGTTGGCTTGGTCGCTTTGATTTAAAGTCCCCCACTGAAAATCAGTTGTATAACTGAGTGGGTAGACTCTCAATAAAATTTATTATTATTTATTTATTTAGTAATCAATTCCTTCTCACAAACCATTCATCCAAATTGGAAAATTTAAAAAGTGACAGCAAAACGTATTTTGGGCCACTGAAGAATCATCAACTACAATGCAGTTTTACTATTACGTTTAGCACTAGGAAAACGCTTAAGTCCTGCCGCGGTGTTGGATGAGCGTAATTGGTGCATTGAGCTGCCATGTGTTATGCGAATTATCTGTTGTTCTGTGAAAAAAGTTGAAGATTTTTTAAAAATTAAATTAAATTAAATAAAAAATTCCTTAAATTTGTAATTTTTTTAATTAATCGTACTAATTAAAAAAAAAAAAAAAAAAATTGCGATTTTTATAAGAAATTATTATTCGATTGCGCTCAAATTTCACACGAATATATAAATTCATAAAATTAAGGTTCTGTGAAAAAATCATTAAAATCAGATAAAGCATGCAGGTGTTATAAGTAAAATAAATTTTCAAAAAATCGAAAAAAATCGTAAAATTGCGATTTTCATGAGAAATAATTTTTTGATTGCGCTCAAAAACGTGGCAGTTCTAAGTTCAGAGATTTCGAAGGCCTCCATAAAATTTCATCACAAATGGAGTATCGGTTTAGCCGGAATCGTGCTGACAAACACACAAAAATACAGAAAAAAATAAAGAAAAAAAGACATTCCGTATTTTTTTCTTCGGTGTAGTGAAATGGAATCTTCGCTTCGCTCGCTACGCTCATCCAATAACATCAATCCGAAAATACATAAAAAAAATGGCTCAAAACACAGGTACACTTAAAAATTTAAAACTTTTAAACCATGAAGTGCAATGACACAAAACTTTCAGAAGTCATTAAGCACATGTTAACTATTATTGTAAAAAAATAAGGGATTTTTAGTAAGCACCGTTTTCGAAATGACTATGATTTTGTTTTGTATTGTTTAAATAGCTGGTATGCCCCAAAAAATTATTTAATATTTTTTTTTTTTTAACTCTCATAACACCTCTAAATTGCAATGCATTTCTAATTCGGAATTATAGAGGAACAAGTCACATCCAGATGTCTATGGAATAGCCTTAACTTTACAAATATTTTTTTAAATTACCAATTAATTATAATTACAAAAATATTACAACGTTTACATCATTGATGTTATTCTAGTAATATCTACGTACCTCCTCCAAACATTTTCTAAAACTTTTCACTTTGAATTCTTCAACAGCTGCAGCTGGCAATTTATTCCATTCCACAATTATTGTGCTGTTGAGAAACAACCACCTCCCAACATCCTTCTTTTTCCCATTATATTCCATCTTCCAGTTATGGTATTTCCTCCCTTTGCAAAATCCTTTTCCTAATCTCATTCCATCTACCCCTAACTGCAGAAAGCAGATAAATGACAAAATAAATCACTTCACTTCATAGTTCATAGACTCTAATGGTCCGATGACAAAACAGCCAAGTCTGACCCTGGATTCAATTCAAACCCAGATCCATGTAGCAACACAAGAAATGTGGCCCCTCCTGTCGTTGCTTACTTGCTTGGACCTTCTTTTCAACTCCATCTCAGAGAGGGCAGTTAATCACACTGTAGACTGTACCAATTATTTCCCTTTATAAACTCTTGTGCTTGGGTGACAAAACAGCCAAGTCTGCCCCTGAAGTCGGGTATTTGGGCGCTGACTTGTTCCCCAAAAGATTTAGGCTACCCGATTTTCATCTTGTAACAAAAAATACATTTTTCGGGGGATGGTGGAAGAGCCGGTCCATACAATTTTTAATGCCAAGCAAATTAGTCAGGGAAATGTTAAACAATTGGTCAGGGAAATTGTTTTGACTGTTTTGTTGGGAACCCTGCACACAACTTACTAATCATTGTGATTGTTATTCCTTAGGAATTGGAGGGTATTCGTGTAAAAGGCAAGGGATGTCCAAAGCCCATCAAGGCATGGGCTCAGTGTGGTGTGAGCAAGAAGGAGCTCGACAGCCTCAAAAAACAAAACTACGAGAAGCCGACTCCGATCCAGGCGCAGGCGATACCCGCCATCATGTCCGGGCGGGACCTCATCGGCATCGCCAAGACGGGAAGCGGGAAGACGCTAGCGTTTCTGTTGCCCATGTTGAGGCACATACAGGACCAGCCTCCGTTGGAAGACACGGAGGGGCCTATTGGTGAGCATTTATTACATATAGTTATCCCACCCACTCAGTTGCAGAACTGAAACTTTAATAAGTCAGCTCCAAACCAACCCTGCCGACACTAACTACGTATCTAAGATTAAGAGCAAATAATGGCTAACCAGGGAAGCATATTCTCCCAAATTTTTAATTTTATTTAACATTTTCTGTATACTTTAAGTGGTAGATTTGCTGTGTTTCAGTTAAGAAATTTTGGTTTTATGATTTGCAAATTTTGGTGTTAAGTGGTGGTTCAATTTTGATATTTGCTGGTTCAAAATTAGTCAGTTTCAACAACATTTTGTGAAATAATGAAAATCTGATGATTTTTGTCTTTGATGGTACTCGCAAATTAAAATTTCATGGGGCTCTAGTAATGACAAGTCCATCCTCATAGTCATTGGATGAGCGAAGCAAAGACTTCAATTTCACTGACCCCCCAAAAAATTTAGCTCGTTTTTTTTTTTTTTAATTGTTTTTTTTGTGTTTGTTCGCACGATTCCGGGCAAACGGCATATGCGATCTTGATGAAAATTGAAGGGGACCTTCAAAATCTCTGAACTTAGACGTGCCACGTTTTAGGTACAATCGAAGAAATATTTTTCATGAATATCGAACTTTTACGATTTTTTTAAATTTTTAGTGCGATATTTTCTAGACATTTGGGCCGATTCTGACCAAACGGGTGGGGCTACAACGTTCATATTTCACATGGACATTAAGGTAATGGTGATGTATTGCTTTCTGAAAGAAAAAGTTGAAAAAGTTAGCCAGAATCCATAGAAATAAAGCTTTTAATATAAGTTTTTACGGTAAATAATACCAATTGACAGGTAACAAAAGAAATTTGACAACAATCACTTACAATGCGTAGGTAGCAAAACAAAGCACTTGCAAAAGTAAAGATATCCCACGCAAACTAAAAACTTTAAAACGCTCATCCATCAACGCGGCGGGACTTTAGCGTTTTCCTAGTAAGTTTAATCAGTGAGACTTGATCCTTGGCACTTCTGCATTGAAACCAGGGAAACTGACCACTGGACTGCACTGCACTATGCCGGGTCAATCTGAGTAAGTCACTACCTACGGCTACCTACCTTGCTTAGGTTTATTGACATCGGGTACCAAGATAGGCAATATTGTAGACAATCTGCTGAGTCAGGGCTAACCAACGAACTTAGGTCCTCAACAACAATAACTATACATGACTTACCGAATAACCTCTCTCTGGTATTGATACTACTGGTAGCTCTCAGATTTGCCTCGTCTAGTTTCTTCCCTTCTTCACGTCTTCTCTCTTGCTCGTCCTCAGTCCAACTCCCGTCTACAAAGTCACTTGGACATAAATAGGCTTCCCCTAGACCCTTCTTGACTTTCCCCCTCCAGGGCTCCAGACTGTACGTCTAAAGGGCCTAAGTCCAACTCACGTCCCCCTTTCTTGAAACCTGAGTATTAACCGTACCCCTCGTGTTATTGAAACGTCAGCATAATAGCAATAATAAAACATTAACTGACTTGTTTATCATTATCATTATGTTGTCGCCAATACAGCAAATTCTACCAATGTTACCACAGTACACCATGCTTACAGAATGCCCCAATGCCAATCGGTATTATCAACATTGGGTCCGCATATCCAAGTTTCATGTAAATTGTAGATCACGGGACCATGGCTGGCTTACAATATTCTATTTCTTTCCTAACCAAGTTATTGAAACCTGTGGAAAAAATCCAATTTCATGAAGTCGATTCCTTCCTAAGTACTATGCTGTATGAGCATGAATGAGTTTTTTAAGATGTTTTTCTCTCTCAATCACTACTCATTTGTTTTATGTAGATTGATAATCTCTTTTTACTCTTTCAGCTGTAATAATGACTCCTACGCGCGAGCTGTGCATGCAAATCGGCAAGGAATGCCGCAAGTTTACCAAGTCTCTCAACTTGCAAGCTGTCTGTGTTTATGGCGGCACTGGAATATCCGAACAAATTGCTGAGCTCAAACGAGGGGCGGAAATCATTGTCTGCACACCTGGCCGCATGATTGATCTACTAGCAGCCAACAGCGGTTCGTTACCCTTAGGCCTACCGTACAATTAATATTTGTAGTTGGTCTATTGACAAAGACTATTGTACATGCTGCATTGTGTGACGTGTAAATTCCAGGAAATGTGCCCAACCCAAACATGATCCATCTACTATGTACATACATGGACGGATCTAGCCTTGACTCATGGGAGGGGGATGGCAAGCTTTTTTTTAGGGATGTGATTTTTGAGCAGCTTTTTCGACTGTTGATAATAAGGATAGATATGTAAGGAATTGACAATGGAAAAGTTTAGGGGGAGAGGTTAGTTTTGCAAAACTCTAGTCTAGTCTAACTATTCGCCCTTTTCGCCAAAGGTAATTTTTTGCAAATTTGTAGCTTTGCCTACAACACGTAAAAAATCTAAAATTACAGTAAGATCTCTCTTATCCGATCTCCTCTTATCCGATGTTCCGTGTTAACCGAACCGCCAAAAAAAAAAAAAAAAAAAAAATTAAAGTTTTAAATACGTAAATAAAACATAAAAATAATAACAGATGCCGCGCCGCACTTTTTTAAATGTACTCGCATACATTGTAGGCATGCCTTACGAGTGAGTGCAAAGAAGATAGATCGGCGATATATCTCGACTTTCGAGCAGTGTGCATCAGTCTACTGAGCATATAGAGTTCAGTGGTCAGTGTGCGTCGGGCGCATCGCCGGTAAGCGTCAGTGCCACCCACTGAGCATATAGAGGTCAGTGTGCGTCGTGCGCCTGCGCGTGCGCATACGATCCAGCCATCTCACAGCACACACAGCTGTTCAAAGATGGTCGTTGTGGAACTAGATGCAATCATGTTTCAACCGATTCACGAAATTCGTACTCACGACGCATTGAATTGTTATTCCTGGGCTTATTTTATTTCTTTCCCAGACTTATCTTGCGTCGTGAGCTTCAGCGCGGGCATAGTAGTGAGAGGTTTTCCCACATGAGAAAGAGAGCTAGGCCTAGGCCTATGTTTGCATTGTAGGCCTAGGCCTACTGCGTCGAGTTTAGGCCTAGGCCTAGGCCTAGGCCTAGACATACGTTTTTATTACGACATGTAGGCCTAATTGTGTACGTGTGTTCGTGAGCTTGAATTACAAGCTATTAAATCATTTAGTATACCCTGTATGAAGTGTATCGTGTGTATTTTATGTTCCTTTATCCATTACATGTGTCATATATCATTTTACCACATCAGGCTATGCTACGAGAGCAAATAAACAATTGATCCGCGCCATCCGAGTTTTTCGCAAATCCGAGGTGCCCCCGGTCTCATCCAACTCGGATAAGAGAGATCTTACTGTAGTTAAATTACATAAAGGGTTCGGGGCTATAGTGATAGTTGACAGTGATATTCTGTTATTAATCATTCTCAATCAAAGCTGAGGCGGGAATTAAGACCACCTATCGCCAAAGGCGAAATTTTTGCAAATTTGCAACTATGAAAGGCCTAAAAACTAGTTTTAAAATCTGAAAATGAAATGAGATACGTAAAGATGTCATAGGTAATGATAATTGTCTATGAAATAAAAATCGGATCATAGGTCGTGGGGGAGGGCAGTCGCCCCCCCCCCCTGTATCCGCCTCTGCTTATGTTCTTGTGACTTAAATAAATCTGATAAGAGTCATAAGACTAAGGGTAACTGTTGACATCTCTAGTGTATTAGAAACAAAGCCTGATATAAATATCAAAAGTGTCTAGATTTATAATCACAATCTTTTTACTTTTGTATCATTAAAATTGAAAAGTCTTTAATGCAGACATGGAAAGTGGTATTAAAAATATGGCGCTCCCGAGAAACCGATCCAGTCAAACTATGCTTTCACACTCGCCAGCAGGACGTTTCATGTTGAATTATGAGTGGTCCCATTCATCTTCCATAAAAACAATGCAATTTATGACATGTCCGCCAGTTACTCGTTTTCACGCTTATGACACCATAATTCCGGGGCCCCATGCTGTTTTAAATTGTTTTTACCACGTTTTTGAAGACTCCGTGACATCTTTACCCAATTAACAACACTTCATCCATTCCAGCCTTTTCTGAATGTGAAGTATTTATCTGGCAGTAAGCCTAAATTATATTTTGGCTTTGTTCTCCTTTTCAAGATAACATTGAAAGGAAACTTCTTGCCTTCATAAAAGCATATTAGTAGGCCCTAGGTCTAAATTCAACTTATCAAATCCGGTGACCCTCACTTAAATACGTACGAGTTTTGAGTCTCAACAAAATTGGATACGTTGAAATGATGTGTACGCCGCGACATGTAAAGCGTGACAAAACGTACGACGGGCAAAGAGATCAGCAAAAGCTGAAGCAAAATAGGGGGAAAGGGGAAAAATTTGTGATGGAAACTTAAATAGAGAATGTGAATGCAAAGATAATTATAGGCTAAGTAGCCTATTTATTATTGCCAGTGAATGACCAACAAGGAGGCTTGTTAGAGTAGAACCTGGAGTGACTTGTGTACACAGTGACTGTGCATAACCAATTAACCATTAATTCATTGTGCAGTCCTAATAGTATTGTTTTTTATGTTATTGTTCTAGGAAGGGTAACCAATTTGAAACGTGTCACGTACATAGTTTTGGATGAGGCTGATAGGATGTTCGACATGGGATTTGAGCCCCAAGTAAGTAATTAGCTATATGAAAATGAATTGTGTATTTTACCAGAGTGTCTAACTTGATCACTATGGATGTGCAAACGTTCGAAACTCGAACTTGAACTCAAACTAATATATAATTTGTAGTGGTGTGCGAGCACCTATTATTTGACATGTCAAAAAATGGTTCCCAGTTTAGGCCTACAGGTACAAATTTGAAAACAATAAAATTGGTTGGTGGAGTGGCCAGTCCAGAGTTTACTACATACTTTCTTGGTGGAGGTGCCAGTCCAGACTTATCACTATTTCACCTATTATAACTGTGTTTATCCCTTTAAGTTTGGTTCGAGTTCGGTACGGTTCAAAATTTTTGTGAAGTTTAAAGTTCGCCAGAATCAACAAAACTAATTTGAAACAACTTCAGAAATCATTGTGTCTCGTTGCAAGGACGGGTCCAAGGTTACTGTTCTCCCACCTCCCCTTCTAGTTCTCCTCCCCTCCACTTCCACCTAAAGGCCCATTCACAATCAATTAGCGCACAGGAATTAGCGCACGAAAATTAAGATGGTCGTTCACAATGAAATTATGAAAATTATACAATGCATTTTACCTGCATTTCCCGCTTAAATTGGATATCTGTTTGATTGTTGAATCACATATTATTTATAATAATATATTTCAAAATGGACAATATAGACGAGATTTTGGGCTACTTAGCACTTGTGATAGGTTACACTTGGTATTGGGGTATTGTGCGCATGCGCGAACTTGGGAAAATTACTCAAATTAACGAAAAGTTGAAGTTGGTTCAACTTTCACGCCACGCACGCTACGCACGCTTGGCGGTAATTGGATGTGAACAGTCTTATGGGAATTCAATATGGCCAACTTGTTAATTTCTATAATTTATGTGCGCTAAGACTGTTCACATCCAATTATCACCAAGCGTGCGTAGCGTGCGTGGCGTGAAAGTTGAACCAACTTCAACTTTTCGTTAATTTGAGTAATTTTCCTACTTTCGCGCATGCGCACAATACCCCAATACCAAGTGTAACCTATCACAAGTGCTAAGTAGCCCAAAATCTCGTCTATATTGTCCATTTTGAAATATATTATTATAAATAATATGTAATTCAACAATCAAACAGATATACAATAGCAGAAAATGCAGATAAAATGCATTGTATAATTTTCATAATTTCATTGTGAACGACCATCTTAATTTTCGTAATTTTCGTGCGCTAATTCCTGTGCGGTAATTAATTGTGAATGGGCCTTTACTGTAGGCTATACACACAGGTTAGTTATCTCTCCGCTCTCGTCGAGTGAGCAAGGCCCTGTTTGGCCAAAACAGTTTCAATGTTTATTGTGTTATGTATATTTATTGGTCTCTTTCTTATGTACGAGATCCCTGCAGTCACCGACCAGGTAAGCTGTTGGGTTCCCTCTCCAAACCCCCATTTTACATTAACTAGCCGTTTGGCATCTCCTATAGAACCACAGATTCAATGAGTTGTTGAGTCTGTTCGTTAATTAAAAGTCTTTTTTATAAGTCCCCTACAGGCCTATATCTTCTTTGTTATTTTTTGCAGGTAATGAGAATTATTGAAAACATACGTCCCGATCGACAGACGGTAATGTTTAGTGCAACCTTTCCACGCCAAATGGAAGCGCTTGCTCGGCGAATACTCAACAAGCCTGTTGAAATACAAGTAAGGATAACAAAACAATATATTTATTTCAAAAAGCCTACAGGAACAGATTATAGCCCTGTTGTGTGAATTTCAGATGGGTTTGTATTGTACTAGGAAGCTCCACAAACACTTTTTTTAGTCGCGTTGATGGATGTGCTTTTTTTGTAAGTTTTTAGTTTGCGTGGGATCTTTTTACTTTTTCAAGTGCTTTTTGAACGCATTGTAGGTGATTGTTGTCAAGTTTCTATTGTTACTTATTATATACCTCAAAAAACTCATACTAAAACCTTTATTCTATGGATTCTGGCTAACTTTTTCAACTTTTTCTTTCGAAAGGCAATACATCACCATTACCTCAATGTCCATGTAAAATATGAACGTAGTTGTAGCCCCACCCGTTTGGTCAGAATCGGCCCAAATATCACGAAAAAATCGCATTAAAAATTGAAAAAAATCGTAAAAGTACAATATTCATGAGAAATATTTCTACTATTATACCCAAAAACGTGGCAGGTCTAAGTTCAGAGATTTCGAAGGTCCCTTTCAATTTTCATCAAGATCACATATGCCGTTTGACCAGTAGAGCGTGAACAAACAGACAGAAATACAAACAATTCAAAAAAAACACCCAAGCTAAATTTTTTGAGGGGTCATTGAAATTGAAGTCTTCGCTTTGCTCATTCAACTACTTTGTAGTTGTAAAACTGTTAATATTGCATTGTACAAATAGTTACTCGCAAAATATTTTAACAATTAATAGTTAATACTTTATAAATTATAAAGTGTCGTGAAAGCCTAAAAAATCTTCTCTAAGAGAAAGATTTTCTAGGCTTTCATGACACTTAGATTAGTTTTGAGCGATTCAGGGCTGTTTCGTTGTGCTTGTGTCAATGATAAGACACTGCTCGATGTTTCACCACCCATGTTATCGGCTTATTCAAATCTTTTTCTCAGCAGTCATCATCAGCACAAGGCAACACCCCAAGAACCATTCAGAACTAACTGTAATCCCTTTCGAAGAGCAGCAACATTTTTAAAGATTTCTTGAAACTCTTTTTTGTTTCTCCTCAATGTCTTTAAAATGCTAGAGGTCAATTTAATGAAAAGTTTCCTTCTGATTTGACTTCGTCCAAGGGATGTGTTCTTCAGGCAACAGCATTTCTACATCTCTCAAGGCATAAACTACAAAGTTCTTGAAAAGTCTTGAGTTTATGTATTGTAACTACCTTTGTATTTATTTTAGGGATGTGCGGGTAGTGGTTTTTGAACTCGGGTCGGGCTCGGGTCGGGTAATTGAAAGTACCCTCGGGCTCGGGTAATTGAAGTAGGCTCGGGTCGGGCTCGGGTAGTGAATTTTTTTTTATTTGTGAATTCATTTTTTAAAAAAAAATCCTAGAAAACAGTTTTGCATTGGTTGCAGGTAGCCACTCTGGGCTGTGTTGACACGAAAAACTTCCAAATCGGCGTCTTATGAACTTTTGTTTGAGTAGGCCTAGGCCTAGTACAGTGAAACCCTGCTATTATCGTTTTCCTGCATCAATCGTTCGTTATTCTCGGAAATAATATCGTAACGATCGTTTTCTAATATTTCCGACCCAACCCCAAGAAAAACCGATGCGATCGCGTATTTTTCTCTTCCGGCCGACGAAATCATGCGTTTGTACCAGCCATGCATCTGACGAAATCGCGCGTTTGCACCAGCCTTTCGGTCTGACTCCGCCCAACGCTCTGCTGCGCGCAACGATGCGCACTAGATCGGACTTCTAGGCCTGCCGCCTAGGCATTAGACGATGTTTATTAGCGTTGTTTCTTTTTCACCATTCGCCTACGTACGTAATATTCAACTTGGTTTATGCCGTTATTAGCGTTGAATAACCAGAAGACGAGTAATGACGGTCAGTAGGGGCCTAGGGCCTATTACTCCAGCGGGGACAGCGCCGGAAGACGGAAAGAGCCAAGGACACAGGATCATAGCATAGCCGCGCCCACGTCGTAGCGATTGGTCCGCTCCGACGTCAGCTGTTCGTTTGGCGTGTGAGCGGGAGGTTTAAAGGAGCAGATTGGCGTGTTTATTACTTCTACTCGACCCGACTTTTTCGGGTAGGAATTGACGGCCCGACCCGAGGTCGGGTAATTTTACCTTCCCGAATATTACCCGTTTTTCGGGTACCCGCACATCCCTAATTTATTTATTTATTTATTTATCACAGGACCCTTGTATTGATGGTCAGGTAGGATATAACAAACTCTTCTAAGAGGTAAGCTCACATGTTTGTGCGTGTTTCTCCGCAGGTCGGCGGCCGCAGCGTTGTCTGTCGCGAGGTGGAGCAACACGTGGTGATACTCGACGAGGAACAGAAGTTCCTCAAGTTGTTGGAGTTGCTGGGTCACTACTCTGGTTCGGGCAGCATCATCGTGTTCGTGGACAAGCAGGAGAACGCCGACAGCCTCCTCAAGGACCTGATGCGAGCTTCGTACCCGTGCATGTCGCTGCACGGAGGTATCGATCAGTTTGACCGCGACAGCACCATCGTAGACTTCAAGTCGGGCAAGGTCAAGCTGCTGATTGCGACCTCCGTTGCCGCGCGGGGGCTTGACGTGAAGCACCTCAACCTTGTCATCAACTACGACTGTCCGAACCACTACGAGGATTACGTGCATCGTTGTGGACGCACAGGGAGGTAAGTCGCTTTGTCTCTACTTTTGACACAAGATTTATTATGATTTGCTTTTCTTCCTTTGATTTCAAAATGTAACAAACAAGAAACAACCTCTGGTAGCAACTTGAAATAAGCAAATTTAAAATTTTACAGTGCACTCTCCTGTAACAGAACTGATTTTAAGTTGGAACTATAATAAATCTTTTTGGCACCAAACCAATGCCATCAATGAGCGATTAATGCCTCACCAGTCATCGGTATTTCAAAGATCGCTTATTGGCTATGGTACTTTGGAACATCTTCAAGTTCATACCATAGTGTTTATTATTTATTATGCATTTTAAGCCTCATAGTCATAGGCCTACACAAAGCATCTAAAGATACTAACATCATTAGTTTGAACTACTGTAAATAGAATTTGAATTTTAACTTAGTTTGAATTAACGAGGGTTTACCCGTGCTGTAATATGTACACTAGGCATCAGAAGTAAATGAAGGGTTATCTTTTACCGACACTCATTCGGCAAATCTCGGATTTGTGTACACAAACCTGGAAATGAGCGAATGGCCAAGGAGTGGATGGCTTGCCCTATTTATAGGGGTTCAGGAAATATATTTTTTGAATTAAAAAATTATGCCAATTGAAATTGAAATTATGCTTTATTTTGCATTTTCGTTATTTTTTTAAAACGTCACTAAATGCGCCTCTTCTGTGCGATTAAAATAATTGGTAAATCTAACAATCAATTCAGGCATGATTGGTAAAGTCAGGTATAGACACTACAAAACACTGACAAAATTGTTGTATTAGTGGAAAACCAACATTCAATGAATTTTCTGCGTGATTTTTCTGCAAGTAATACTAATAAAACAGTTCATTTTGCTGATTGGGCGGTAAAAACCGATAAAAAGCTGCAAAAATGGAAAATTTCTCCTTTTGGTGCGGTTTCAAATTTAATTTTTTTCATATCATAAGCCATGAAATCTTATGAAAAACCTGTTTCAGGTATTTTTAAGAAATTTCATTTTTTTGCTGATTGCAAAATCCCTGGATCCCCACCTATTTATGTCACTAGAAAAACTGGCCCTAATTGATTTCTACACAAGAAATAAGCCTGCGCTAAGGTTATGCAGTGTTTGGTGAATCCATAAATATATACTAACATTCGGCGCCATGGGCCTAGTGCTAATAGGACAAAATGCTCTAAAGTAAAATAGGACGGCCATGTTTTCCCACGGCCTATTAGATGACGTCATTGAGTGATGGCTATGTGAATATAACGTCAAAACAAAGCGAATATTCACGAGCGAGGTCGATAACGGTAGGTTTCTTCTAGACCCCTTGATTTACATCTGATTGCGGCTGTACTTCCCTACTAATGCTGACATGTATATGAATGACTCTTTCAGGGCAGGAAATAAGGGCTTTGCCTACACCTTCCTGACTCCAGAACAGGAACGATACTCTGGCGACATTGTTCGAGCATTGGAGCAATCCTTGGTTGCTGTGCCTGAGCCACTTCGTGCCCTATGGGACGCTTACAAAGCTAAGCAAGCAGCTGTAAGTCTTGACCATTCTTGACAATAATAATGTATTCTCATCAATATATTACCATACATAGGCCTACAACCAATATCAAATTCTTATTTAGATCTCAATATTTTTGTTCATGTTTTCACCAAAATTTGAATATTTAACATTTTCCCAGCATAGGCTAACATCCATAACTTAATACTGGTACTTAATCTATGCTTTGATTCAAATAAATGAGCAACGAATGAGGGTTGCCGTTCGATATGAATTTGAACATCGATAATCTCGCAATGTGCAATCTATTATCGATCGATAAATATCGATATTTTTTTACGCCGATCGATATGCCTAATTGATAATTGAATAATAATTAGGCCTAGGCCTATACTTTCTTGCATACCTACGCAGACCGTGGACCTTTTGTTCCTTCTATTAGCTCAAAACATGGTTTTACCACACTAGCGATGTCTTTCGTGAAAGCGCCCCCCCTTCCCACGCGTGGTTGGCCGGTCCGATGAGAGCCTGCTATCTATTGTAAACAGATGCTACCCGGCCCGTGTGTTTTCTTTGTAAAGGTTGTGCTTCTCGGAAATCTTAGTTCTGTGGTTTCATTTCAGCTTTCGTTGTAATTGCCGTTCATTCATTTACAAGATATTATCAGCAACTATTCAATGCTCTACTATTTATTACGTGTGGAGAGGAATAATATACAACATTATTTTGGAAGACGACGTAATATTGGTCTGAGAGAACTGATAAGATAATTCCGATCCCCGATCTCCGGAATGAAGTAAAGGGATACTGAGTTGGCGCGGGGTGGGTAGGAATGCATCTCAATTCTCGATAGATGCTTGTGTTGACCTTGAGTGGCGTACTACAATGTTGGTTGTGACGAGGCGAGGTCACGCACACCATGCAAGTTGCCTACACTGCAGCAGGGCAGGGGCGATGTATGTGTTACGCTTAGGACTTTGCGCCTTATGAGTGTTGTAGATCTCGCACTGGACAAAGTTTTCACGGAATAAAGCGATTAATGTCTTGACTAGAAATATTTTATGAAGTTCTGCAGAGTGAGCGGTTAATTACAAAATTTCGGAAGGGCGAGCTATTCGATTATCGATTTAGTATTTATAATTAGTGATGACATCGGGTAGTAAATATTGGAGTCGACTCTGGAGCCTTGGGAATCTAGTAGGAGTCGACTCCTCGATCGGCAATAAAGATAAGGTAAAAGCAGTTGACCTTCACCAATGTTGAACACCCTCCTACAGGCCTAATTTGTTCCAGGAGAGAGCAAAAAAAAGTGTTTTGTCAATACTTTATTGGTTATTGGTTGTTTGTAAGGTTGACTTGATTTTTTAATTTTTACACAAAAGTTATTTTTAGCTCACTACTCTAGTTGCACAACGCTTTCCGTCCGTCCGTCCGTCCCTCATACCACGCCACCAACTACGTATCGCTAGCTTGCTTGTCTTGCTCTCCCTGCTTTGTTTTGTTAATGTCATGAGATACGATAACGAGACCACATGTGCAATCTCATTCATTTTATCAGCAAAGCAGCCGGTGGCTAGAGTTACTAGACCAAGGTCGAGTCAGGGAGGGAGAGACAGCGAGGAAGAAGGAGCGCGTAGGCGAGGGGGACGAGTAAGGAGTAAAGCAACAGCGTGAACAACTCTTAACAGAAGTCAGAAATTTAAGACTATGAGCGGCATCCAAGTCCAACTTCAAACAAACCGCCAATATCTGACACAGCAACCCACTTTCGAAGGAATCGACTCTTTGTAAATGGCGTCGAGAACCCGTTGTCATCACTATTGATAATCAAATGTTTCGGGAAATAATTGTATCGGTCGATCGATCGTTTCGAGGAATAATCGTATCGATTGATATATCGATTTTCATACGGCAACCCCACAACCCTCGCACTATACTTTATTGTTGTCCTCCTTTGTAAATCAGTTTTTTAACTGAATAGGATAGACATTCAATAAATAAATAAAGATGCCTAGAACCATAACATTTTTGTAATTTATGAAGAAAAATCCATGAACAACCTCAGTACCTACCTACAATGTCTGGGACACATGCGTTTGGTACCAATTTGAATTTGTTGTTATTACTTATTACTAAAATACTGCAAGATCTGTAAAATCTATGAAATATTTAAAACACCAGCTCTCCTACTATCTAGAGACATGGTTTAATTTTCTGCTCAATGTATTGGCTGTTTGGATTTTGTTTTTAAATAGTAATCATGTCTAAATGATAAGTAACCAGTGTTGTCATGTTATGACACGTTATCCCATCTTGCAGGACGGAAAGAAGGTTCACACTGGCGGTGGGTTCAGCGGTAAAGGCTTCAAGTTCGACGAGGCCGAAGCGATGATAAACAGCGAGAAGAAGAAGTTCCAGAAAGCCGCTCTCGGACTTCAAGACTCCGACGACGAAGACTTGGAGAACGACATCGACCAGCAGATCGAGAACATGTTGGCGCCCAAGAGAACCGTGAAGGAGATCAAGGCTCCAGTGGGGGGAATCAACCCCGCAGTCCCAGGTAGGCCTTTACCAACCATTATTTCACATACATGGTTTTACTTATTTTATTATCGACCTTGGGATTACAAGATAAGTATTATTTACCTTATCAGTAACATTGGCATTGTCCGCCTATTCCTATTCTATTGTAGTAGGGCTAACTGAACATATTATAAAATATGAGAAACATGTAGAGATAGGATAGGAGACCAACAGCTTACCTGAAGTGGAGTAGGCGAGCCGTGATAGAAGACATAAACACAAATAAACAAATAACACTACATTTCAAACGTTTCGGTCTACGTGACCTTCCTCAGTGAGTAGAGAAGAGTTACTGAGGTGAAAAACTAAAGCTAGGTAGCCGTTGGCTAGGGTGGGGGTGGGGTGAAGTGAAAGATGAGTGGGGGGGTGGAATGGGTGACAGGGAGGGGTAGAGAGGAGGAGAGGGAGGACTACCTAAGGTTTAAGTTAGGTTTGTGGCGCGATTTGCAAATCCATTGGTAGGCCAGTTCCCATCTTCTCAGTTCTCCATCGTGTACAGTGGGAGGGAGTGACCTGATGACACAAACTGTGAAACAAGTCACGAGGGGAAGGCCATGCCCATTGGCATGCAATGCCACAGGTTTCTCGAGGTTCTCCTCTCTTATATCCTGTCTGTGCCCATTCATTCGGGTTCGGAGAGTATTAGTGGTAAGTCCAACATACTCGGCGGGACATCGGGTGCATCGAAGTTGGTAGACGATGTTGCTAGTGCCACAGTTGTTGTTGTTGCATATGTCATAGGTCTTATTAGTGAGGTGGGCAGAGAAGGTCTTGACTGGTTCATGCATGGGGCACGTCTTGCATCTGGGTCTGTGGCAAGGGGAGGAACCGTGCATGACCGCTTCTCCTTGTTGGACCTTCTGTGAATCTCTCCTCACTAATAAGCCTTTTGGCATTCCTTTCATCACACCATATTATAAAATATATTAATTTGACTTTTATTCCCTCCAGTAATTGGATGAGCAAAGCAAAGACTTCAATTTCACTTGTTTTTTTCCCTTTTTCTTTTCACTTACGTTACCCCAAGAAAAATAGCTCGATGTATTGTTTTTTGTTAGTTTTTTGTCTGTTTGTTCGCTTTCTACCGGGCAAATGGCATTTGTGATCTTGATGGAAATTGGAGGGGACCTTCGAAATCTCTGAACTTAGACTTGCCACGTTTTTGGGTACAATCGATCAAATATTTCTTATGATTATCGTACTTTTACGATTTTATTTTTATTTTTAATTGTGGTGTGATGAAAGGAATGCCAAAAGGCTGGATCATGTGAGAAACATGTAGAGATAGGGTAGGAGACCAACAGCTTACCTGAAGTGGAGTAGGCGCGCCGTGATAGAAGACATAAACACAAATAAACAAATAACACTACATTTCAAACGTTTCGGTCTACGTGGCCTTCCTCAGTCAGTAGAGAAGAGTTACTGAGGTGAAAAACTAAAGCTAGGTAGCCGTTGGCTAGGGTGGGGGGGGTGAAGTGAAAGATGAGTGGGGTGTGTGTAATGGGTAGAGGTAGTGAAAAATGGTGATAACGAAATTCGCGAATTTTTTAAATGTCCTTTTTAGTGCCTAAAATGTAATATTGTCGACGAATTACATCATTTAGAGATGGAAAAAACACATTTTGAAATCGCGAAATTCGCGAAATCTCGTGTATAGCGCGAAATAACGAACGAAATTGTATGAAACTGGTCAAAACGCGAATTAACTCGCGAAATTGAACCGTTCAGAGTGCAAAATGTAAGGGATGGTGGAGGTGCCGGTCCAGTTTTGGTGGAGGTGCCGGTCCAGACTGAATATTACGCGTGCGGTAGGCGGTACAGTCATCAAACAGTCAACGCAACGCGCGCGTCACGGGCTTCACGGAAATAGACCGCGGAAATAACGGCGCGTATATGGCTCCGCGGAAATAGTCCACCAAAATAACAGTGCATACAAATATTTATTTTTTGTTGGGAATCGACTCTGAATCAATTTTTAGGTCACAATGATCGATTCTAACTTTTTGTAATCGATGTCATCCCTAACTTAAGGGGCTCCGTTTTTTTTTTTTTTTTTTTGATTTTTTTGAAACTTTTTGACAATTTTTCGAAATCGCGAAAATGCGAAATTTGGGTTTTTAAAAACGAAATTTGCGTTTTTATATCACCATTTTTCATTACCTCTAGGAATGGGTGACAGGGAGGGGTAGAGAGGAGGAGAGGGAGGACTACCTAAGGTTTAAGTTAGGTTTGTGGCGCGATTTGCAAATCCATTGGTAGGCCAGTTCCCATCTTCTCAGTTCTCCATCGTGTACAGTGGGAGGGAGTGACCTGATGACACAAACTGTGAAACAGGTCACGAAGGGAAGGCCATGCCCATTGGCATGCAATGCCACAGGTTTCTCGAGGTTCTCCTCTCTTACATCCTGTCTGTGCCCATTCATTCGGGTTCGGAGAGTATTAGTGGTAAGTCCAACATACTCGGCGGGACATCGGGTGCATCGAAGTTGGTAGACGATGTTGCTAGTGCCACAGTTGTTGTTGTTGCGTATGTCATAGTCATAGGTCTTATTAGTGAGGCTGTTCCGACCATCTTGATGAAACTTTATGAGAACGTTTAAAATCACTGAAGTTATATATGTTATGATTTTAGAGACATTTGATGAACTATTTCTCATAGAAATCGTACTTTTACGATTTTAAAAAAAAAAAAAAAATGCATTATTTTTGTGATATTTGGGCCGATTCTGACCAAACAGTTGGGGCTACAACATTCATATTTTGCATGGACATGAAGGTAATGGTGACGTAGTACCTTTTGAAAGAAAAAGTTAAACATAATATAGCCAGAATCCATAGAAATAAAGGTTTTAATATGAGTTTTTTTAGGTGTATAATAATTAACAAGTAACTATAGAAACTTGACAACAGTCACCTACAATGCGTTCAAATAGCAAATCTTCAGGCCTCCAGATATTTTACATTCTATTAATTGGTATTACTCTATTACTAGAGGCCCTAGCAATTAATACTACTTTATAAAAATTATCCTAATTTACAAAAATGATTTTGCAATGGGACTTGAAAAAGTTAAGCGATCCCACGCATACTATAAAGACTTACAAAGAAGCTCATCCATCAACGCGATTAATAAAAGCATTCGCAAAGCGGCCTAGTCAATAATCAATAAGCATATACTTTTATCTGAACTTCGTAAGGTGGGATGTTTGCTCAACTCAATGTAACCTAAACAAACCAAAATACAATATATATAATATCGATCTTTGGTTGGTTATCGCTCACTCGTCGATTGCGTCGGGGCCTACAGGGTTGGCTTGGTCGCTTTGATTTACTGTCCCCCACTGAAAATCAGTTATATAACTGAGTGGGTAGACTTTAAATAAAATTTATTTTATTTATTATTTATTTAATATACATTCATCATAAAAAATAATGAAAATACTGTAAATAAATAGTATAGACCTAGTCTAATTAAAATAACTTAGTTTATAACATTGGATGCCAAAAAATGGGGGGGGGCAAGCCCTTTTATGAATGACGAGTGGATAATTTATTTGGCTATTTGATCAAAAGGTGAATTTTTATGGCTTTCTTTACCGGTACCATATTTTACACTCATATAAGCCTCACTTTTTTCCCAAATTTGATCCACTCAAAAACCAACTGCGGCTTTTCTCTGTGCAAATCATCAACTTTACGTCAATATACATATATTTTAGGGTTGCCGTTTGATAATCGATATATCGATCGATACGATTAGGGCCTATTCTCCGAAACGATCAATAATCGATTCAGTCTTCCTGAATCAATTATCGATAATCGAATGGCTTGCCCACACAAAATTTTGAATTTACCGCTCGTTGCGCTTTCTAGTTTCTACGTGCGCGGCACCTGCGCGGCGTTGAAGCTTTTACCCATAGCTTCAACCATTCATCGTTTCACTGAACCTGTTGCTCCCCCCTTACGCCCCTCCGCCCCCTTACCCTCTCCCGCCCCTCGCCCATTGAGCAGCAGTAGCGAGTGGTAGCTTGTCGCCTGCAGCGATCTAGTGTTTCTTCTCGATTTGTTTTTTTCTGGTTAGTGGTTCGCGCAATGTTTTCTAGACTTCAACAACAGATTTGTTGACCCCGCCACAACTAAGAAGTGAAGTATGGAAAAACTTTGGATTTCGCATAAATGAGAAGAGAGATATCATAGACAATAAAAGTGTAGTATGCAGAAAGTGCAACGATAAAGAGGATTATAGCGGAAAAAACCAATCTGAGTACTCATCTCCGAAAATGTACTGCCTACGTGAAGGCCCAGCCAAAAATTGGCACTACACTTCTACTACTACGCTGTTAAATACTAAATAGTTTTCTCGGGTCTCGAATCTGGTCCCTGATGTGTAACCGGCTGTCGTGGATTACAACTGATAACTGCGCATCTCCCAGCGCACAGCGTCTGCCCCTCATGTATCCCCTCTCACTCTCCCTCCGACCGGTTCAAGCCACTGCCAGGCGCAGCTTACAGCACTCTCCAGTTTTGTCTTTGATCTTGTAGTGTGCGCTCGCCCGCGGACAGACTGGCAACTCGTGGCATACAGTCACGCATTGCGCTTACTTTAATTTCATGAAATAAACTATCACCGTAATCACAAATCATGTACGTAAACGTATGATACAAGGAACTAAACAATATACTCGCAAATGGTCCGTCTCGTATGTGAGAAATAATGTTAATTTTATATGGTTTTCGTTAATCGATCGACGTAAAAAATATTCTTATCAATCGATCAATAATCGATTTCATACACTTGATTATCAATACAAAAATTCATATCCAACGGCAACCCTAGTATATTTGAACAGCGCATGCTTCGAAAGGTTGCTACGTGGGCTCCTCCATACTCCCCATACCACAGCATTGTCCGCATCATCGTGTGTCTCGGGTCGATACAATGCCACTGGCTACTAGAGCCTTTGGTCGATACAATGCCACTGGCTACTAGAGCAATTTAAGCCAAGCGATGCGCACGCACTCAGTACCTCCCCTCCGAATCACAGGCTTTCCACCGGTCGACCGGTCTCTCTCTCTCTAGTGTCTTGCCTAGCCTCTCCTTCAGTAACTCGCTGGCAGTCAAGGAAGTAAGGTCGTCATGTAGGCGGGTGGAGTTTCCGCGCTCACTCATAATTGTCACATTGCGTAATACACTGCATTTTCAACTTCAAATTACGATGCCAGCGTTACACAATAGTAAACAAAGAACAGGCCACTTTTTTGTCTGACAAAAGATCGCCGCTTTCCTTGAAGACAACCCTGTAAATCACTCTTTCAACTGATCACGCTTGGTGGTTGCGAGAGGGGGAAGGGAAATATATCGCGGCAAACCATTAAAAATGATAAAACTATGCTATAAAAAAATTAAACTATAAAACAGGTAGTAATGTAATATTATCTAGGGGCCTATATATATTATGTATGTAAATAACAGTCAAAAGTCCAATGATTTGTATTTGTAATAAAACTATGCATTGTATTGCCTCTTTTTGAATTGGCTAACACATTATTCGTCACTATTTATGCATCTATTCCAACATTTTGGGCTGCAGCTTACATGCGTTGACAAGTAGTTTTTTAAAAATGGCACCCTGAAAACTAGGGTGCGGCTTATTTGCGGCTTATGCGTGTAAATACAGTAAGTAAGAAACCACTTCACTGATTTCAGGTGTCACACATTTTTGTATCTGGTCTGTAAGTTTCTGACCGTGTTTCAGGCCAATCACTGCCAACTGCAACTGATAAGTTAGAACTGGCCCGACGTCTGGCGTCAAGAATCAACATGGCCAAGAACTTGGGTGCAGAGGCCAAGGGGGCGACTCAACAGGCTGCAGAAGCCATTCTCAAGGGAGGAGGATCACAACCACTTATCACGGTGAGTACGGGCAGCAACTGCGGTAGAAGTTACGCCCATTGTCGACCAGCGTTTGTTGGTTACATCATCATTATCCATCGCCGTTTCATGCTTCTGGCAGGGTCAGCTTGGGTTTAGCAACCAATTTTTTTTTTTTGGTTACATAGGCTTAATTAGTATCTTAATTAATAATTAGCACTGTTTTATGGTTAGGGAAAATGCATATTTGAAATCAGTTCTAATTGGGTTGAAACTACCCATCTGCACTAATCGTCATTTTATTTATCATTACTGATTAGTAAAGGTAATGAGAAATGGTGATATAAAAACAAAAATTTTGTTTTAAAAAATCCAAATTTTGCGTTTTTGCAAAAATTTACAGAAACAATACAAAAAAAAACGAAGCCCTTTGAGTTAGGGATGACATTGATTCCGAAAAGTTAGAATTGATCATTGTGACCCAAGAACCTATTCGGAATCGATTCCCACCAAAAAATATAGATTTGTACGCTCCATTATTTTGGCGGTCTGTTTCCGTGAAGCTCGTGACGTCACGGAACGCTGTTGTTCTGTTGTCTGTTTACTGTACCGCCTGCCGCACGCGTAATTTTCTATCTGGACCGGCACCTCCACTATCTCCCTACATTTTGCACACTGAAAGGTTAAATTTTGCGAGTTAATTTGAGTTTTGACCAGTTTCATACATTTTGTTAGTTATTTCACACTATACGCGAGATTTCGCGAAATTCGCGTTTTCAAAATAAGGTTTTTCCATCTCTAAATGATGTAGCCTGATTCTTCAACAATTTTACATTTTAGACAATAAAATGAACACTTAAAATTTTTTGCAAATTTTGTTATCATTTTTCACTACCTCTACTCATTAGTAATTAATTACAAGTGTCCATTTTGTAGGGCACACATTCTTAATATTTCTTTTTATCTTTCCATTAGGCTAAAACTGTAGCCGAGCAGCTGGCGGCCAAGCTGAACACCAAACTCAATTACCAACCGAAAGAAGAAGACGACAAGGGCGAAGAGGATTCTGTTGAGACATTCCGCAAGTACGAAGAGGAGCTGGAGATCAACGACTTCCCGCAGCAAGCCAGGTGGAGAGTCACCTCAAAGGTATGCGTTTGTTTGTCTTGTTATAGTTATTTTCTCTCTTATTAACAGAACATCCTGAGCTAAATTAACTGTAGGTCTAGTTACTAGGCTCCACCAACAACGCAAATCCCTTACTCAAAACTGGAGACTAAACCCAAGAACTTGGCCTTAAAATTTAAATTGTTTTGTAGTATTTTGTTCTTGGCGCTTCGACCTATTTTTTTTTTTTACTTTATTTGAATTGTAACCTTGTTTAGATTGGAGAAGGGTTTACAGGATGGGAAAGCATAGAGAATATAAAGACCAGACTAAACTAGGCCTGTTCGGTAATTCGGTATACCGGTTGAATAACCGGTTATTTTGTAGGCCCTTTACCGACGAACCGGTATAAAAGTTGCTAAATAACCGGTAAACCTTTTTTGAATTATTAACCGGTATCTTTGTATTTACAGGTATACCGGTTTCATAACGGTTTTTGTATTAACCGGTATAGCGGGTTTTGGTATAAACCGGTAAATTGAGTTTCGGTATGAACCCATGTTCTGATTTTTGGTATTAACCGGTCATCACTCATCAGTAAAAACCGCTACAAGCTACGATCTTTTGATATTAACCGAGTTTCAGTATGACCGGTTATTCTAGCACGCCGGTTTTTGGTGTTATCAGGCTAGGTATAATGATTGTCAGTTTAAACCGATAACCCGTGTTACCGGTTGAATTGGAAATCGATGAAATGGTATCACTAGCAAATAGCAATGTACGTCAGCATACCAACGGGTACCAACGATCATAGAATTAAGACAAAATGCAATGCACCTTGCGGTTGTGCGTTATATAATGTTTTGCTGTTATGTTATGCCCATTGTCAACACCGTCTGCGTTGGTGCACTGTGACGTAGTAAAAAATAATCAGAGGTCTGGCCTGATTCGCTTGGCATGTGGGACAGCGGATGGACAGTCACTCCGTCAGTTATGACTGAGTAAGAAAAAAGTTATTTTTCAAATATGTAAAAACAATAATATAATACCTATAACGACGATGCAACAAGAAATACATCATTCCGTGGCATAAGGCGGGCGAGACACGCCTTCACGGGCTCCGCGGTAAATGACCACGGAAATATCGCCGCAAATATCGCGGAAAATTACCAACAAAATAACTGTGCATACAACTAAAAGGTTTTTTATTGGGGATCGATTCTTAGGTCACAATGATCGATTCCAATTTTTGGAATCAATGTCATCCCTAACCTACAAGAACCTTCAAGAAAAAATAAATTGATAAATAGGCTGTAAAAGTGTAAGATTCAATTTAACAACAATGGTTTTGTTCTTTAATAAATATTTTTAGTTGTTAATTGTCAGGCGGCCAAGGTGTATCGAATCATGCACGCTCAAGGTTCCCCCAAATTCCGATCGGAGATTGAGTAAACCTTGCAATCTTTACACGTATTTTGTACTGGCTATGTTTTCCATAGTATTGTCACAGATGAAAGACTACACTGCCTTATATGCATTTCAAAACATGCTTTATAATTTTTTAAATACAATCCAGAAATTACAAAATCTTTCCCGACCAGGTGATTGAACCCAGGTGTCCCACATTCCGGGTATAGCCTTAGCCAACTCGACTTGGAAAATGCCAAAGTCGTTGTTAGACGAGTGAGCGAGTCATGTGTTGAGTAACCGGGAACATTTGCATTTAAGCTGATTGATATTTTCTATTTAGGTATAAATGGTAGACCTAGGAGTTTGAGTTTAGTTGGTATAAGGGCACGTCAACTGTAAGGCCATAATGCGCCACTCTAGCCTATGATAAGCTAGTGAGGAAAGACCCATGCTGACTTGATCCAGCCTTAGGTTTGTAAAAAATAAAAATGTATACATATTTTAACATTGTCAACGAATAAAACCTTACTTATCTGCAAATTTGTTGGATGAGCGTAGCGAAGATTCCATTTCACTACACTGGAGAAAAAAATCCGGAATGTTTTTTTTTTTTGTATTTTTGTCTGTTTGTCCACACGATTCAGGCTAAACCGATTCTCCAATTGCGATGAAATTTTCTGGAGGCCTTCGAAATCTCTGAACTTAGAACTGCCACGTTTTTTAGCGCAATCGGCAAATTATTTCTCATGAAAATCGCAATTTTACGGGTTTTTTCGATTTTTTAAGAATTTCTTCGACTTATAACACCAACATGCTTTATTCGATTTTAATGATTTTTGCACAGAACCTTTATTTTATGAATTAAGATATTCGTGTGAAATTTGAGCGCAATTGAAAAAATATTTATCACAAAAATTGAAATTTTACGGGTTTTTTCTTTTTTTAAACAATTCTTTGACTTATAACACCTACATGCTTTATCCGATTATAATGATTTTTTTCACAGAACCTTAATTTTATGAATGAATATATTTGTGTTAAATTTGAGCGCAATCGAGAAATTATTTCTTTTAAAAATCGCAATTTTACGATTTTTTTCTTTTTTTAACAATTACGATTAATTAAAAAAAATTAAAAATTAAAGTTAATTTTTTATAGAATTTAATTTAATTTAAAAAATTTCAACTTTGTGATGATTTTTTCACAGAACAATGAAAATCCGCATAACACATGGCAGCTCATTGCACCAATTACGCTCATCCAACAACGCAGCGGGACTTAAGCGTTTTCCTAGTATATTCAACATTGTACTTTGTTTGATCTATGGGTTGATTTAAATACTCACGCTAAACCGGGGAAACTTCTTTATCGACTTGGTTTCCATGGTTACCAAGACCTTTGGGCCCACTGCCTTTGCTAGGGTTTTGCTAGGAATTGTCTAGGAACCAATCAATTTGGAAGGCGGGAAGACCACATAAATGTCTAAATGCGGTACGTATCTAAAAGATAAAGCAACACTAGATTACTATTAGACATCACAGCCATTTATAAAGGCGGCAAATTCAAATTTTTGAAAACTCAATCTGCTTAAAGTGGCTCCATCATAACTGACCTTCTTTCAGATCTGCCCACAATTCACATATGTTATTCCTGAAAGTGTGCTTTTTAATAATTGCCATAGGAGAAAGTATGTTCCCGAATTAAATTTTGAGGAATCATCATTTTAATGAGATGGAATTTCCTATCTTCTAACATGGTAGGTGAGCAAAAAACCACACTTTCGTTCACTAAATGTGTCGTAGAACATCCAAAATATACAACACATTATTAAAAAATGGCTTAAAATTTTCGTTATTCCATCCTCTAAACAACAAGCTTTTGAAACAATCACCTTCCCGAATTAATTATCGCGATATTGTAGATCAAAGTTACCGCATACTTTAAAAGAAGTCGAAGCGCCTGAAAGACTTAGCAACGCTGCGTGACGTCACACACTGTGACGTAGCGCCGAGGCTGGGAGGTAGGCGTGCAGCAGTATGTTCGCCTAGCCACCGCGAGAGATGACACGGGAGGACAATGCTCACGGAGCAATCCGAGAACAACATTGACCGGCATGAAAATATAATACCTATACGCACTGGTCGTTTTATATTATTGTTATATTTTTACGTTAATAGCCTAGCCCTAACCAAACGTTGAGGGAAAAATGTCTTCGTGTTTGAGTAATTTCCAATGAAAAGTTAAAAAAAATCATACCCGTCATGGATAAGAAGTGAACAATAATGATGGGATGATTAAAAAAAAGTAAAAAAGTTTTCCCAAATGGGACTCGAACCGGCGACCTTTCGCGTGGAAGGCGAGTACTCTAACCTTTGGGCCAGCAGCACCTACAGTGTCACGCCGGTCCAGAGCGATACTTATGCAGCCCAGCACCAGCAGATCTGCAGGCGGACTTAAAACGAGCATAAAAGTTTTGTGATGGCAATTAGGAGACTTTTAATACTTTTAAAGCCTTCTGCCAATGTTTCTTGAATGAAATTGACGTCTGTATATAGCATGTGTTCGCAATTACTGTTTACTTTGGTATGAAACACTTTCGAGGCGGCAGTTCTCTCGACGCATCCACTCGGTCTCCGGAAGCGTTATCTGTACCGGGCGCGACGTATGCGTACTTTTCACAGCTATTATTCTACACTCTACAGTGTTTAACGTTTTTAACGGAAAGGATTTCGGATGCGCTCTTATCGTTTATATCCTAGAACTAGCGTGGCGTACTACAACTAGGCGGAAAGTTCGACTAACCTAACGAAAGTACACAGATAACTTTGGAGAAAATAGGCTGGGTACGTCGCGACCGGTACAAATAGCGCTTTCCTGAATGGGAAGGCAACCCGTGCCATGTTGCCAAGCCAAAATACCAGGTTGACCAAACTCTCGAGAAGAATTTTCAACTATTACATATCGTATATTTATTGTTTGTAATTACATGAAAGCCTATCATATTGTATGTTTAATGTTTAACGAACACATCATTATTTCGTCCATAGGCCCATTAGCCTAATTTAGTGATTAACGTGTTACTTTGATGAAACGTTTCGATTTCCGAGGTTGGCAATTGCAATGGCAATACTTGACTAGTCATTTAGCAACTGTCCCAATAAGAGATGAAAATAAATATGTTTTCCTAAAATGTAACAATTAAAAATATATTAATACTCACAATAGTAAAATAAATTACAGTTGTAAACTTATCTGATACAAAAAATACCAAGTAGGCCCTATTTTATCAGTTGTAGGTTGTAGCTGAATAATAATATTATACTCTTGAGTCTGCTGGTACACTCGCATGAGCCACTTTAAATTGACTTGAATGTGTACTCACATACAATTAATATTTACACTTTACATGCTCACACAATCATTCACTCATACATACATACAACACCACACACATACATTCATGTCTATAAAAAAAAAATTTTATGTAGGTAACTATTTTATATTGTATTGTTGTGTTATGTTTTTTAATTGTTATGGTTTGGTAAATTGCACTTGGGGAACATTTGACCTGTTGTAATGTGGCCACAAATAAACAAATAAACATTTTGGCAAACCTCCAAATATTCCTTCCTATCCAACTCACATCTTATATTAGCTTTGTTTGTTTGTCCTGTACCAGGTTCACATATTTACTCCTGGAATCGTCCGGATGTACGTCAAAAAACCGGAAATAGGAGTAATAAGTACACGTTACACCCACTAGGACAAACAAACATATTTGCACCCAGTTTTGACATTTGACAAGGCAACGAAGGCCTACCACACGATGATAGGCTAGTAGGCTTTGGGCCTAACTATATTTTTTAATATTTTGGCCTAGATAATAGGTTTCTAGTACATTGTTGTGCATAATATTGCTAAACGTCTTTCAAGCAGACCTATCCTAGTTTTAGGTTATGTCGGCCCTGGGCTAAGGTTTTTGCTTAACGGTTGATTAATTGGCATTGTCCCTTTTAAGAAAGGCCGTGAAGATTCATATAATCATTGGGAAAGATATTGCTCGGCCCGGCTTTTTCCATTTTAACTTCTAGCTTCTTTCTTAGCTTCTCACTACACTAACCAAGCCACTACAAACTTTAAAAATGGCGCAATATTTTGTCGCTTTACACCCACTCCTGCTAAAATAGCAGGTGTAAAATTCTTACTCCAGTCGCAGTAGTGGTAACTTACATCAGGACAAAAAAGCGTTTCTGGGTTGTGACAGGTACATTTACACCAGGACAGAAAAACGGGTTTTCGTGACAAACTTGTACCTGGTGTAATTGAAACAGGACAAACAAACAAAGCTAATAATAAATAGCTGATAGTGATTTGAGACTGGTTGCCCCAGTCGCCGGGAGGCCTTAACGCATTTAAAATATTTCTTAGTGCTATTAGGCCTGCATTTGCAGATGTTTGTGAGTGTGAGCAAATATGTTAAGAGAGAGTGACTCACTGAAGGCAGATAAATGATAAAATATAATTCGAAATTCCAATCATTAAGTAGGTAGTACAAATAAATATTATTTATTTATAAAATATAATATATGCCTAATTTATTTGTATTTATTTATTTATTTATTTATTTATTTATTTATTTATTTATTTATTTATTTATTTATTTATAGGCCTACCACCTACTTTATAGTTCCAATAACAAAGATATCATATTGACTAGGATTATTAATTCTATGGGTCACTCACGCAATTGACACTCGTGGCCTATCAAAAGTCGTTAGCACGTAGAATTTTGGAACATGTTTAGTAAGTATTCATTCATACACTTGACTTATGATCCTATTCTTATTGATTTACAGGAGGCGCTGGCTCAGATCAGCGAGTACTCTGAGGCTGGTATCACAGTACGAGGCACATTCTTCCCGGCTGGCAAAGCAGCTACCAGCATTCCGGAGGGTGAACGCAAGCTCTACCTGGCGATTGAAAGCACCAACGAACTCGCCGTCAGCAAGGCCAAGATTGAGATCACTCGACTCATCAAGGAAGAGTTATTGAAACTACAGAGCTCTGCCCACCATATGTTGAACAAGGCTCGCTACAAGGTTGTGTAAGGTATGGGGATCGGACATGTAAATAAAAATTACTTCCCGGTACAAATCATTCATACGATTTTTACCTTTGATTGCGAAAAGTGGTCTTGGTCGGGTGTTGCAAATCCAGTTATTGACATAACAAAACAATTTGACACCTTTGGTCACCAATCATAAACCATAAATTTTTAGTAGGCCTACATATTTAGGTATTAGATTACCTACTTCAGTCATTTTGATTCACCTCTTCATGAACATTGTCATATTGTAGGCTACTTCAGTCTTCACTCTTGGTGTAGTTAAGAAATTGTTTGTTTAAAGAACCAATCACTGTCAGATCATGATCAGATCAAGTTTCACAAGTGTGATTTAGGCATTTGAAGATTGTATTAAATAATTAAACGTGAACTCTGAGGAAAACGAAGCCTGTCTTGTCTCCATTTGAAAACCAGAAAATGCATGATTGCCTAGTACTGTATTTAGGCCCTAGTAAGTAAAAAATGTGGTCATATGAAAAGAAGAATATTTATGTTTACCGGTATACCAGATAACAAATTGCATTAATTAGTAGATATATCAACAAACAAAAATTTAAATTGTGTGTGTGATTGATGGGGGAAAGAAGAAACCAACAGCTTACCTTAAACGAAATACGAAATTGTGTATCTGTTTTGTACTATATATATTTGTTTAACTAGCAAGTTTCACGCAGCTGCCCACCTCGTTAAAGGTAAGCTGTTGGTCTCCTTTCTTCTTTCCCCAATCACACACTAACCTAGCCGATAAGGCGATAAGCATTCTATCACAAACCAACAAAAAATCTAAATACCTAGATTTACTAAGTTGTACAAAAGCACGTAATAAATAATTCATAAAATACAGAGACAAAATAGACGAAACAAAATAGGAAGAGAAAGATTCCGGTGGTAGTATGGTCCATAGATATCTTAACACCTATAGAAGGCTAGATCAGCAGTCTCCAATACCTCCGCACAGGCGCGAGCATACCAAATTGAAGCGTCAATCCCACCTATTCAAAATGGCGGTTTGGCGTTTTAATTTATGCTTTTTTAATGCAATAAAGTATTTTACTGGATTGTTTGATATGATTTTAGCTTGTGCAGCATGGTATTGAACAAACAGAAACAATGCAAAGTTATTGCATAAGGGAATTTAGTAATCATTTGGTGTCAAAGTCTAATATGCTCACCTGTCAAACTGGCGGCCATCTTTAAAAATATTTTTTTGATTAATCGCTTTCATCTAATTAACATGCAAACTCACCCATTCAAGATGGCTTCCAATTGTCCCGGAAGTGGACCGCGGACTACTAATCTAGCCTACTATATGGGATATCTATGGTATGGTCACATAGAAGAATGAAGCAAGATAGAATCCCAAGAAGATTGTATTGCATTGTATATTGCTTAACGTCTCATATTTATGCAAGAAGAGAATTGATACATGCATGCTAGTACGGAGAGTCAGCCGTCCAAGAGATACATCGAGGGATTGAAGAAAACGGAGCGTAGAAAAGAGAAATCATGGGAAATTAGTAACAAGGAATTACTCTGGAAGGACAGAAAAAATGGAGAATTTGTTGAAATTCCTGTCATAGAAGATAGCAAGAAAGCCTGGCTAGCACACAGTAACAGTCTGTAGCCTGAGAGGCTGGTGCTGCATCACCCCCTGACTTGACATACTAGAAGCGGGTGTTTAATATAAATAATGTTACAATGCCAATGGGAAGGCAATAGAGCATTACAAATTATAATATACCAGGCACTTACTTGTTTTTTATAAGATTGGAAATTGAGAAGATCTGGATATGTCAACTAACGTAGTTGGTTGTAAGTTCGTTGGATCCAATTACTTACTGGTAATAAGCAAGTAGAGTAGAGCCCTTTATAACTAGGGAAACGCCAAAGTCGTTGATAGACGAGTGAGTGAGCCATATGTTGAGTACCCGGGAACATCCCTTTTCCTCCCCTATACCTAAGAAGACTGAATCCAGACCAGTATGGGGAATGATACCGGGTATTCAACACATGGCTCACTCACTCGTCTGTCAACGACTTTGGCGTTTCCCTAGTCTAGTTGGCTAAGGCGCCCTTATACCCGGAATGTGGGAGACCTGGGTTCAATCCCCTGGTCGGATAAGATTTTGTAGTTTATGGATTGTATTTAAAAAAATATTAAACATGTTTTGAAATGCATATAACGCAGTTTAATCTACATCAACTGTGACAATACTATGGAAAACATAGCCAGTACAAAATACGAGTAAAGATTGCAAGGTTTACTCAATCTCCCAGCGGAATTTGGGGATACCTTGAGTGTGCAAATTTTGATACTCTTTGCTAACTGCATTACAAATATTTTTACACTGCCTCCATCGCAACTAAGAAGCAGTGATTTTTTTGAAAGTGAAACCATTGACTTTAAAAGAATTTCTACACATGTTAGGCCTATTTTTCAGTTTATTATTTCTTGTAGGTTTAAATCGAAATGGATTGTGCTCATTTTGTTAGCAGTTCTCAGTTACCTGATCACGGATGTCTGTTTAAAATTTCAGCTCAATCTATTTGACCGTTCGGCCGTATGGGACCGGACAGACAGATATACATACATACATACATTGGACACAGTCACGACCAAGGCCCGATCGAGTAGTGTTATAAAGACTTTGTTTCGCTGCGCTCACTCGTCTGATTAAAATCTTAAGGGTCCTTAAAAATCCTAAATTTGAATTAATAATAATAATTTCTAATAATAATTTTTATTGGAAATTATAAAATATAGTATACAATATTATTATTTACTAATAAAAACAGTTTCCACCGTGTTGTCCAGGATAGGATATCTATATGCAAAACTACTTAGTGAAGAAAATTTTATATCTAAATATTTGAATACCAGCAAACCACAACATGTAGGCATACTAGGATTTCATTTCTAAGCCAATGTAAATAATGTTCTTTCTATGAGAGACCGTATGACAGCAAGAGGGCGCTGTGAGCAATAATATTCACTTAACACACATTTGCTTAGAACTAGGGATGACGAAACCCGACTTTCTTACGACCCGGGTACCCGTCCACATTACCCGCGGGTTACCCGGGTAGTAACACAAAAAAATCGTGTGGGGTGTCTAATGAACTGTGAAGAAACGCGCTCATCAATTATCGTAATATCTCGGACGACGTAATGCTGTTCTATAAACAATGACGTGCCGCCGATGAAGTAGTATTTCATAATCACGAAAGAGGAACAGCAGCGGACCATTTAGATAACACTCACTGTTTTGTTGCATCTGCTTTATATCTTGATTCTTGACACAGTCAAGTCAAGGTCGCGACTCACGATGCGTTGGCGCGGGGCATGGGTGGGGGGGGGACTGGAGCCCAAATTAGAGTAAACAAGATAAGGAAAGGTTTTTCACCATGGGTGATAGCTTTTAAGTTTTGACTTCTAGCAGATTGAAAACATAAGTGATGTTGTAATTATTTACGCAGTATAATCTCTGGAAGATCGCACGAGTGTTTAGGCAGGAGGGGAGGGGGGGGGGGGGCATACTCAGCACACTGCCACAAGTCGGCGGCATGAACAAAGGACATTATAATTCAAAACAAAAACGCCGCCAAGCACAAAAGATATGAGAAAGCGCATGTTTACATTAGCCTTCCGCCTACAATGTGACACCTCAATTCAGGAACCGGGTTTTACGGGTAAACGGGTAGTGGAAACACGTACCCGTACCCGACTTCGTCAGGCGGGTACCCATCGTCTTCCCTACTTAGAACAGCCATGCTTTTGTCCGTATTATTGCCTCGCAATTCAATATTGCATCTGTGTTGTGTTATAATTTAAACAATCAGCAAAGTTTACGAAAAAGAAAAGAATGTCTGAGACAGTAGACAGTCTAGCGCTCGCCTTGTGCATGGTGTTGTGATTTAGCCGTTTCACAGCCTTATGTATTTTCACAACAAAATAATTTAATGCGTGAATGACGGGGCAGACTGTGAATTCGTTGAACTGCACCGCTCGCAGCGCTTCTGTCATACAGTCTCCCATAGGAATTAGTTATAAAATTCATCTCTACTTGACTTGCGTAGACTTGTATTATTTACAATAACTACTTTACATTACGCCCAGCTATCCCCATCCCTAGTGCCAAGCCTGAATCCCATCTCAGTCAACAGACGGAAATGAAAGAATAGGGAACTGTCCTTCATTACCAAATTTGAATATGTCCCTACTAATAACCTCAAATACTGACCAGTATGCGTCCGGCTTTTATTAGCGCTGTGAGGGAGGAAAAATTTGAACTGGGCTTTGCGCCGGAAAACAGCCATGTGCCATTGCAGGTGGGCATGACGTCAACGTCATCGTGAGGTTCGCCGAGGCGACGAGCTGACAGTTCTGCCAATCAGCTTCCCCTCCTCACCTCTCGATGACGTCACAACCAAAAGAGCGTGTACTTAAGTCTTTGTGCGGGAAGTCAAAACCCAGGAACTTTGAACATGCATAGAATCTACAGATTTTATTTTTTATAGTTTTTTAATTGTGATGTTTATTAAATTGAATATTACAAATTACTTAATACGTGTAAGATATATTTGAAACCAAGGACAGTTCCCTATTCCTGAAAAACTTCCCAAAAATTGCATCCTCAATCCTCATTCAAATCCATGACAATATTGATAAATTTCTATACACATTTTGAAGAATCACTATTGCCTGATGTTGTGTGGAGCTGGATTCAAGGCAAGGTTAGGGTATCTCGTGAAGCGCGGGGTATGTCTGCGAAGCGCCTTTGGTTATGAATTGGGCGCTGCTGAGTGATTTTTCACTTTGACCGAAAATATGTTTATACACCACACATGTAATTTGTCAGTAATGAAACTAATGGTGTAAACAAGTCATGAAATTCCTAGGCATCTCATTAATTATCAATCATAAATGTATAGGCCTACAGCCTACATACATAGCTTCCATTTCTATTAGAGTACAGTTAAGTCAAAGTGTTACTGCAGGCATGCCCACTTTTAACAAACTTATCAGAAACTTGTTATGTAGTCTTTCACTTTCTTAAAAACAAATTTTGTAAAGGAAAAAAGTGAACTTGTAATGTTTGTTAATGAGCATTAAAAATCATATTTTTTGTCGGTTATTTAAAAGTGGGCTAACTGTACTTAATAATATGTTAATAGTGTTGCATTACTGTCCAAGACTGCTTTCTCTCACCTAGACTAGCCTATTCCTCAACATTTAAAAAAAGGTTACCTCTTGTAAATCATCAAATCAGGTTTGAAAATGGTCTAGTATTTATTTTTCAACACTATGCCTACTAATGTATAATGAAAGTTCTGTCTTATTGTCCTCAGACCCACCGTCTCCTATGAGAGACACACGCGGTGCAGTATAGTTAATATTAAACCCCGGGTCTGAGGAGGTTAATATGTTGTTCAAGGTACCGGTACATATTACTATAACCATTGAAAAATGTACATTTGCAAACAAATTTATATGAACAACATAACGAAACCTGGTACCATAGCACAGCTACCCAATTGCAAGCCTATTGATTAAAACTTAAAAGCCATTTTTGCAATGTACGTATAGGTATTTGACTCTAAATCAATGCCAAATTTTCGTGACTGATCATTTATACATGATATTGTTTACCTATTGTTTAAGTAGAATTTTTAATCGGTTGCCAGCTTTCATTTGGTATTGTTTTGCGAACGAGCAATATGTTTTACTAAATGATCTACTACCTCGATTTTACTTTGAGAATACTACGTTGAATGTGAAAATTTTATAAGTAAGTAAGCAATGAATAATTTAAGTAACTGTATACCTATATCTGTAAAAGGCTTAATATTAAATCAAATTGTACTAGTGATTGTTTTTACTATTAAATGATGAACCTATTTCTTCCTGGATATTATTACACACTTGAATTGTAGTTGATTTTTAGACGACTCAAACGGGCCAACCTCTGTGTTCGTGTCGTCCATCTGTGCGATGCAAAGGGGTCGAACCATTGAACCAATTAATTGCGCTGAAATTTTAAACAAAATTGGTAAACAAATTTTTGTGGGTGCTTTTAACTATTCAACCAAATCAGTTACGATTCAAATGTACGGCGGCCATTATACAAAGACTTTTGTCAATGGTATAACATAATATTTGAGTCATTGAGTGGTCGAAGGAAAAAAATACTCAATATAGGGGTGCATGATGATGATGATGGCAGCCTCTCGTCACATAAATATAAATAACAAAGTTTTATTGGTAAGGAGGTGTTGACCGACCCTCGATGCGCCTCCAGCTGGAAAATCGGTATTTTAACTTGGTGAGGGATGCCTAGAGTGGAGTGCTCTAGTCAACTTGTGGACTTACGATAAGTTTTGAAACTAAGGTTAGTCCTAGGGAAGATACAGTTTCGGCCTCAGACCGCCGATGACTCTTGAAGTGTATATTCAGAAAGGGAGAGGAATAATAATTGTTTTCTCTGCATTCATGGCAAGCTGATTTTTATATAGCCATTCAGATTCCTAATTCCAGATGTGACTTGAGTGGGTATTGTAAATACTTTTCGTTTTAATATTTTTATTTATGCTGTGAATCTGGTCAAAATCAAAGAAATGTTTTGTTGGATGAGCGTAGCGAAGATTCCATTTCACTTCACTGGAGAAAAAAATCGTTTTTTTTTTTTTTTTGTATTTGTATTTGTATTTGTATTTTTGGTTGTTTGTTAAATGATACCGGCTAAACCAATACTCCAATTGCGATGAAATTTTGTGGAGGCCTTTGAAATCTCTGAACTTACTGCTACGTTTTTGAGCGCAATCGACAAATTATTTCTCATGAAAATCGCAATTTAAGATGTTTTCCGATTTTTAAAAAATTCTTCGACTTATAACACCTACAGTCCTACATGCTTTATCCAATTGTAATGATTTTTGCACAGAACCTTAATTTTGTGAATTAATATATTCGTGTGAAATTTGAGCGCAATTGAAAAATTATTTCTTATAAAAATTGCAATTTTACAAAAAAAAACAATTTTTAAAAAATCTTTTTTTTTTCTTTCTTTCTTGTGCAAAGTTGGCGTCTTTAGCCATTCTTCTGTCTTGCTATCCAATATAAGACTGCCTCCTTTTCTATCCTGCTCAGTTAATCGGGCAGGGAGTCAATGTCACTTTTTAGGGTGGCGCATCTAAAGAGATGCGCTCTGTCTTGGTCTTCTAAATTACAAAGTTTACAGGTGGCCGGTTCGTTGGTAATATTAAAACGGTGCAGGTGGTGTTGCAAGACGTCGTGACCGGTTGCAAGCCGGAAATGGGCGGTGGCTGTCTTTCTCGACCAGTCTTTGTCTGGCCCTTTCTTGATCTCGGTCCACAGTTCTTTAGTCGTGAAGTCTCTTCTGTGGTGTTCATAAAGATCTTTTTTGTGGTTGATTTGATCTTAGTTTTGATATTTTTGAAGGAGAGAGGCGCTGCTGGTGGTTGCGGTGCTTTTGTGGCACTTTTTGCCAAGAAGTCTGCCTTTTCATTCCCCATTTGACAAATAACACCTACTTGCTTTATCCGATTGTAATGATTTTTTCACAGAACCTTAATTTTATGAATTTATATATTCTTGTGAAATTTGAGCGCAATCGAAAAATAATTTTTCATGACAATCGCAATTTTACGTTTTTTTTTTTTTTTACATTTCTTCGACTTAGGCCTATAACATTTATATACTTTATCTGATTGTAATAATTTTTTCACAGAACCTTTATTTTATGAATCAATATATTGGTGTGAAATTTGAGCGTAATCGAATAATTATTTCTGACGAAAATCACAATTTTACACTTTTTGTTTTTAAACAATTACGCTCATCCAACAACGCGCATGAAAAACCGTTTGCGAAGCTTCCTAGTATTAAAAAATAAAAAATATTCTTACAATTTTTGATTTGATTCTTTGTAGAACTAGATTGAAACATCCCTTTGTCCTGTAGTGGGAACTACAGGAAAAACAGCTTCTCCGATCGCAATAACATTTTTAGGGAACCTTCTACACCTTCAAACTTAGGTACCGGTATGCTCTGTGATTGCGTAAAATCAATGGAATATTTATTATTACAAAAACTACACTATGGTTTTCCGATTTGATTCTTTGTAAAAAATAATGTACTGCTAATTTTATTTTTGCAATTAATCATCTTTAGTCCTCATAACTAAAACTAGTTCCGTTCAGTTCAGAAAAATGTTTATTTTCAAGAAGAAAGAGATATGATACATTTATACATTTTATTACATTTCAAATTGAACCATTTTTCCGCTAGGTAGATCTCTCGGTTATAAAATTAATGAATTGTGCTGTAACTGAACTTCATGAGCATATTGTATATTATTTATATATTAAAACGTAAATTAAAAACTTATGACCGAGGCCACTACTTACTTAAAAACTAATTTTCAGGTGAAACTTCCTCACCCATCATCAGATTGATGCCGACGATGCCGATCTGATGGGTGAGTAAGTTTTACCCGAAAATTCGTTTTTAAGCAAGTAGAGGCCAAGGTCATAAGTTTTTAATTTACGTTTTTATATTTTTCCAGGCCAATAAGCTCTTTTTATAGAATTATTAATATACATTACATAATACATACATATATATGCACACATTGTATTTTCGGGTAGTCTGTGTGGTTTTATTTTATTTATTCCAACGTTTCGGGCAGTTCTCCCTGCCCATCTCCAAGGAAATTAAAACATAAAACAATAAAAAAATAAAAAATACTTACTTCATAACATACACTGCAACTAGATACATAGACAAAAACTAAATAGCTTAGAAAACATAGGTAGGGCCTACTCATGACAAAATATGTAACCAATGATTTTAAAAAAAAAAAAAAAAAAATGAAGTTATCAACATTATCCTATTAGGTACTGTTTAGATGACCTCAGCGTACGAGTAGATGGCTCAAGGGGTTCTTGTTAAGTCTTCCTTCTCTTGTCAACTCTTGGAGGAGGAGGACGGACTGCAGACATTTCCATAGGGAGAGCTTTGGGTTGAACATTACAGCCTTGCAAAACATGTTTCCATGTGGCTGGAAGTCTTTTAGCATCATCCCGTGTGTTCATGTTGTGTTTCCGTTTCTCCATCTCCACCGCCTCTCTTACGATACGGGGCACTTCATGTTCCACTTTGGCTAGGGTTTTAGCTTCATCAAAGTTAATCCAGTGTTCCTTGTCGAAAGCTTTTTTAAAAAAGCTATAGTTAATTCTACATAGGATTTAAGTTTAATTAATTTTCAATTTTTAGAAAAGCATTCTGTCTTTTGCATAATATGACGTATTATGAACATAGCTTCTTATGATTACCTTCTTACAGTTTGTATAAAATCCTATGAGACATAATGCTGTTCTATGCAAGATTTACAATACATGTGACGGTTATGAGTTTTACTTGGACCATTGGTAATATTGCTTATCTCTTATAAAACTACATAGGTAGCGACTACATGCCAATTTTATATGATTTGTTTTGTTTTTTTACCTGTTTTCTGTTACCTTATTGTTAAAATCTAAACCATGTTTTCGCTATTGGTAGGTTTTTTACTCGGTAAAGAACTGTTGCAGACAACTGAAACTTCATGGACCCTATTTTAATACTTTATATATCTTTTTAATGTTTACTGCATCGATATATGAAACTGTATTTCATGGCCATATTGCCTGCTTGATCTCTCGAAAAATGTAGATAATGTGACAATAAACCATTTAGTTTTTATGTAGTTTTTAAAATATGATTGCGCGGTCGTGCGATGACGTCAGAACAACAGGTCAGCTGTAGAACAACAACAAAAGATATTAGGTTGGCCACGATGGCTTGTCAGTGTTGTCAACACTGCGAGAAGTAAAAATAAACTGTAGGCCATTTTAGATCTTTCTTTTGCCGGAATCTTTTTATAAACCAAGGTCTGGATGTGATAATAACAGGTATGATTAGCTTTATTTACATAAAATAATACGCTGTTCATTAATATGTGCCAGCCTTGGGCTATGCAGATTAGCTAAGAGGATGCTATATTTTGGCTTTTTTTCAGTCGACCTTCATAGGGCTTAACCCAAGGGCTTTGTGTAGGGCCTACCTAGGGCTAGTAGGGCTTAGGTCTAGGCTACTAGGCCCCTAGGCCTAGGCCTAGGCCTATTCCTTTGGGGCTTTGGGTTTAGAATGTAGGCCTAGGCCCAGCCTATAAACCCAAAGCCTAGGCCTAGGCCTAGTTGTTAAATGTTTTTGTTCTTCTCGCTGTTGACACTTGGCTCAGTGACAGGCTTCACCCCTCCTTGATCTCCCAATTCTTCCCAACCCAAGCTCGGCGGTGTTTAGCCTACTTAAGTTCTTCCCTCCTGCTTGTCTATGGCCTAGCCCTAGGCCTGTAAAAAACTAGGGCAAGAACATTAGAGCTGCATCTAGCATGGCAGGCTAGGGGCCTAGGCCTAGGCTATGTAGGCCTATCACTCACATTCAGTGCGCTTTAGATGAAGGCGCCTTGGTTTCAGCCGGTTGCAGACTGATATAGGCCTAGCCCTTGGCCTACCCATTGAATTTGCTTCAAATTCAAAGCACTTCCGACCAAGTCGCTTGGTGTTATCGAATAAGCGAGGAGCCAAACCGCCTTGACTTTGGTGATCCCAAAGCGGCTTTGTGGTGCATGCACATCCATTGCCATTTATGTGTACTATTTGTATTATAAACTCTGCACTCTGTAACCGGCTTGGAATAATGCATTTCCTAAAGCGGCTGTCAGACGATCGAGAAACTCGCGCGAGTTTATTACCATCCTTGTCATATGACAGACAATGAAGGTAACAATAACGCCATCTATTGGTGTTTACTGATCACGTGTTGGTACTTGTGTCGCTGGTGTGGGCCAGTTTTTTAACAGTTTTAACACGCGTAACAACAAGTATCCCCAACCTCGTTTTTAACGGAAAGGATTTCGGGTGCGCTCTTTTCGATTATATCCTAGAACTAGCGCGGCGCAGGGTCACCAGCGGAAAGTTCGGCTAACCTAACGTAAGTAGTTATTGAAGAAAAACAGTGTTGGCCCACACCAACGACACAAGTGCCCACGTGTTATGGTAGTGGGTTCTGATTGGCTCTCGCTAACTCTACTCGCTAGGAAGTTGAATAAGCTGGACATTTTTCGAGGCGAGCGCAAGCCCGCGCTCGCTGGCTCACCGTCTGACAGCGAGGCAGCGAGTTCCATGTAAACGAGTGCAGGCCTACTCCCAGAGAGTTACTAAATGCGCAAGTAACTCGATCATCTGACAGGCGCTTAATTGTAAATGATATTTGGGCAGATTCCAAATCAAATTCATTGAAAGTAGGGGCCTAATTTCTACGAATGCTCTTTGGTGTTGCGTGATGTACGTATATTCATGGTCCTAGCAGCAGCTACACTTTGTAGATAATGACTAGGGTCTACTTCATCCCATGCACATGAATGTTGTCGGCCTACAGTTATGGCCTGATTCACAATTTACTGTCTACGCCTATAACTAAGCTTGCCTTCATTTAACATTTCTCGCTTTTCTTTGGCTCCGACTCACCGAGGTACAATCTGTGAGCTGATTGGATGTGATTGACTAACGGTGATTATCTATAGACTCGAACACAGTTTTCCGCGAAAAACGGACAAAAATTTTCTCACCTTGTTTAGGCCCTATTGATGTAGGCCTAGGTGTAATTAATTCTTCTTGATTTATTTTTATTTGGTGCACTACGAACTTTTTATTGTTAGTAGGGCATAATGTTCTTTGTCATTTTATTTTACCAATGGAAATTGTGCTGTCACTGTGTATCCTACGTTTGTAGTCCGCCATGTTGGTTTGCGTAGTGTTTGCCGTGATAACGTATAATTGGTGTTGCCAAGTTCCCGCCTTGATTATTAAGCCTAAGGAGTAAGTGACGTAAATACGGTTTTGCCAGCATGTTTTGTTTGTACTACCTACAGTCATTGTCAATGCCAGTGTCAGTGGTAGCAGGATTGACTATGGTGTGCACCGTGCCAGATGACTCTGTGCGATGTTATTGTTATGTCTAGAGACCGTGAAAAACTAACAAAATTTTTACGTGAACACAGCGTGTTATTACATAAATTAAAGTGCCCCAAGTGTAACGCTTATTGCAATTTGAATAGTGAGTTTTATTGGTTTTGTAGTAAAAGTGTAGCCAGAAAGGATTCAACATGTGGAGATAAAATCCTTAGACGATTCAAATTGTGAGAAAAGTTATATAACATCTGATGGCAAACAGGTTAAGTGTGGAGTTCCACAAGGCTCCATACTAGGACCATTATTATTTTTATCATATTCGTAAATGATCTTGCCAAAATTCTAAATAATGTAGGTAGGGTATTGAATTATTGCGGATGATACAAGCATCCTTATAAGATGCAAAATACATGAAAATCTAATAAACATCTGTGAAGAAGTACTTGCTGCTGTAACTAAATGGTTTCAAAATAATAAGCTTCTACTTAATGCAAATAAAACTAATTTTATCGAATTCCGTCCCAAAAAAACACCAAACAATGTAAACAACGACAAAGTAGTGAAAACCCTAAACAATGTGGTGGACAATACTGAAATAAAGAAAGTTAATACAACCCAATTTCTTGGCATCTACATTTATGATAATCTAAATTGGCACAAACATTGTGAAATGTTGGCTAAAAAACTAAGCTCTGCATGCTTCTCATTAAAAACAATACATTTAATAACTAACATAAAAACAGCAAAAATAGCATACTATGCCAATTTTGAATCGCACATGAGATATGGCATTGAAATATGGGGAAAATCAACAAAGGCACAAATAATATTCAAACTTAAAAAACGAGCACTTCGAAATGTTCTAGGTCTAAAACAAAAGAAAGACTCGTATACTAAACCACACTGTAAACCACATTTTATTAAACACACACACACATACTACTTACTTACTTATTTCAATCTATCATAAATATTTTTAAAAAAATTATCAATCAAGAAACTAACAAGATATTCATACTTATAACACAAGACAAGCCAATAACATTCATACAAAATATTACATATTACTAATTTAAATTTTATAATAAACTCCCAACAACTCTAAAGAACGCATGAGCATCTTCAAAAATAAACTCAAACAACTATTATGCAACAAAGCCTACTACACAATTGAGGAATTCCTGCAAGACAAACAACTTTAGAATTATAACTATATATATATCGAATAAATACCAACTAGGCCTATTACATACTGTCATCTTCCAAATGCCCAAATGATACATCTCAGGACTATAAGTAGGCCTACAGGTAGCCTAACTCTTTTATTTTTATAAAATTGTATGCCTCATAGCTAGAGGATAAAAATTTAGCATCTAGGTCCCATGGTATTTTTAAAAATCGTAATGCTAATTAACTGATAAGTTTACTTAATTGGTTGGAGCATTGTATTTAATGTTTTAATGAATGACTTATTTGAAATTTTATAAGCATAATTTAATTCATTCATTAAAAAACAAGACTCCACATTTGGTTTTTTGCAAAGAAGTAAATTTAAACTTACAAAATTAAAGGGAAAAATTACATGATAAATATTCAGTAATTAAATGCTATTTTTTCATCTCTAATCATAGCATAGATGGAAAATAAGTGAATAGGCCATGTATTTTAAAATATTCGTATTTAATTAAGTGTAGTATAATCAATGGTGGAATATAATAATATCATCTATGATTATTTACTACATTTTATATAGGCCTACTAATTTATCTTATTTAATTAAACATACTCTATATTTTAATATTTTCCAAATACCCTAGTTAAATAATCTTCCACAGAAGATTAGAAGGGTCAATTACAGTATAAAATGTACTTACCTATGTAAATGTATGTACCAATCTGTATTGGAAATAAAATTCATTCAAAATTCATTCTAGTTGTGAGGAAAAATAAGCAAGTTATAGGCCTACGTGAAAAATGCATATTTAAGAAAACTTTGTTTAAAAATAGGTACCACTCTGGTTTGCCACTGCAAAATTGGTACGGTAATAGAAAATATCCTATATTTGTTAGCTTCATTTTGGCAAGGCAAGAATTTATTCAACGGGAACTAGAATGTAGTGCAAATACTGTTGTAGAGTGGAGCAACTTTTGTAGAGAAGTGTGCGTTCAGTGGTGCCTTGAGCCATTAGGTGGGCCCGGAAAACATTTTGAGATAGATTAAGCAAAAATGGGTACTGGTACCTAAGCGCAAGTGCAATCGTGGGCGGATGATCGAAAGTCAATGGGTTTTTGGTGGGTTTGAACTTTGAACGTGATTTCAAAAAATTGTTTTTGGTTCCCGTTGCAATCAGGGGTAAAGATAGGCTTCATTATTAGCTCTAAATCAAGGAATGGATTTTGGGGGAAATACTATTGTCACGGACGGCTGGAAATCCTATTATTGTTTAAAAGATAAAGACTTGGAGCATTTAAGTGTTATCCACACCGAAAATTTTGTAGATCCACTGTCAGGTGCACACACTCAAAATATAGAAACGTTGTCGAAACGTCGCCAATATACCACGGTATGGGCTCGCGAAGAACATTTCGTGGGTTACTCAGGGGATTTTTTGTGGAAACGAATCCTCCACTACATATTGATCGCCTTTGTGCATTCTTCAAAGAATTGGCGATTGTATATATAACCCAGCGAGTTCCGTCACTGACGAAGAACATGATGTTGGCGATGATATATGTCAGATCAAGGAAACCAGCGAATAAACGTGCACACTTGCAAAACAATGCGGTCGAATTCAAGGTAAGAGGTGTATGACGTCGCGGCGGCATATGAGCTTCATACGTCACTACCATCGTTGCCAATATGGCGGACAACATTGACATCGCGGCTACACTTCCTCCATTGGTAATTACACAAATAACATCAATTATAGTTGAAAGTTTAGAATGCGCCGACTGAAAATGAATCAAGAAACATTAATTACACCTACATAAACAAGGTGAGTTAATTTTAGGCCTTTTTTTTGCGGAAAACTGTATCGGTATATATATTATATAATTCAAATATAAGTCAAATTGTTGGTAGGCCTGTAGGTAGATAGCACTTGAAGTAGGGACCGGTGGGTCTATTTATTTACTAAATGAGAACAGTCGATCAACAACGTTAGTGACAATAGACAATCAACAACTTTAGTGAGAAGAGCAAGTTAGTTAGTTAGTTAATGTTGTTTTAGGGCACTCAACAGTAGAGTTATCAGTGCCCATGTCAATTATATTGGAATCTTCCAAATTTTCTTTTTCCATAATTGTGGATTACCACCATATTTTCTTCTTTCCAATGTGAGGAACGTAAGGGAAGACGAGGGGGGTCAATGGGAAGGAGTGAGGATGTTGGGTAGGATAGGTTAAACTGGGTGGGAACGGAGGAGTGCTCGTTGCAGAGAGGGCCGGCAAGTATGGAGACGAAAAAAGTGAAAGAAGAAAATAAATATGAGTAAGGCTGTGTGAATGAAGATGGGGGGAATGAAGAAAGGTGTGATAAAAAGTTGCGCGAGAGCTCTCTTTGCAACACGGACCCCAACCAGCCAGAGCTCGCCCTTAGTTTTGGGGAATACACTACTCCCCTACTCACAGGCCAAACCACGGGAAGGTAGCGAGTTAGACTTTGAAGGCCCGTGAGAACTGCCATCTTGAACTTGACAGAAACTGGTTTGTACTTAACAGAGTCACTTTATTATTTACTACAATTCAGAAATTAAAAAAGTCCGCCCCAACCGGGAATCGAACCACGGATCTCCCGCATTCCAGACAGGTGTCTTCAAATATAAGCTGGTGTCTGGATGCTGTCTGGAATGCGGGAGATCCGTGGTTCGATTCCCGGTTGGGGCGGACTTTTTTAATTTCTGAATTGTAGTAAATAATAACAATTACACCTACGGGAGTGTTTCCCGACTAACCAAATCGAGAAAGAGTCACTTTACATTGTAACTTGAATTAACAAGTTTTATCCAGAAAGTTTGTTCAAAGAGAGTTCTTTATAAGTGGACTCGGCTGTACTGTCCACAAGTTGCTGTACCGTATGTGTTGTTTATTACACTTTAAGAACACATTAGCAGACGTCATTAACAATGTTTAATGTGTAGTTGTTGCCAATACACAGCTTATAATAAGCTTATATAGCTGCAGTCAGATGAATGCAGCATTGAGCCAAGCTGCAAGCATAAGCAAGCATAAAGCCGTCTGTCAATGTTTCTTTGACTTAATAAACAACTATAGGTGGAACCAGATAAGCTGGCGGCCGTCAAGGTCAAGCGAGAGCACGGACGCAAACGTTGACAACTTACACACAACTGGCATTTGGTAGGGCCTACCGTATTTGGTCATGTAATCGTGATATGTTATCACATAAATAAACATTTTATAAGCTGTGAATAAAGTAGTTCGTCCCACAGAGTCAGTATTTTAGCGAAATAATGATTATAAGTAATCACGATTACGAAAGTGTTTTTTTGCCTTGTTGGTAATGGTGTGTCCAAAGTTTCAGCTGTTAATAATGCCAACCTCGCCAGATGTGATGTCAATGTTTAGGAGCATCAAAATGTCTTGATTTTATTCGTACACTTCATAAACACTTTATTTTTAGGATATATTGGGCAAGGCTTGGCTTTAAAATAGTCGTGTTTTTCTCCGAAAGCAGTTTTAGAGACCGTTATTTTATTTACTTTTTGCCGATCCTGTGGCCATAGTGCGTGGACGACAGTGCTGCGATCCCTCGGCGTCCGCCACCTTATCTGGTTCCACCTATACATATGTACAGCAATTGTAAAAACTGGTAATTCTATTATTTTATTTGGTAGGCCCCTACTATGAGGAATTCTAAGTGGCAGCTCACTTGCTCTTCTCACTAAAGTTGTTGATCGTCTATTGTCACTAACGTTGTTGATTGACTATTATCACTAACGTTGTCGATCAATGGTTCTCGCAACTCACAATTAGTAAATAGACCCCAGGGTTGCCAGGTGTCACGTATTACCCTACCCGGGAAATCCTCTATTTAATAGATTTCCCCCCTCTTGCATGCTGTAACTAATTAGTCATAATATTGCATGCGGTATTGAAATGAAAAATCACTCTGTGCTTTTGCATTAAGTTGAGAGGGCCCAAACCAAGCAGCACTGTCTAGGTAGAAAATACCGCGGGCACCGACCCTGTAGATTTTTGCCTCCTTTAAAAACTCATCAAGCTAGTTGGCGTTTCACATGACAGGTGGTGCCAACACTGACAATAGTTGTTGGATTGTTGTTGGTGGTGGTTTAGTCAATATCATTGGTTAAGAATGTTCATAAAAAACAATCAAACCAAATAACTAAAAGAAGCATAAAGGCTACAACACGATCTTTGTGTCCATGTATAGCTACAGTGCTGCTCAGTGTGAGACTTCTCAACTAGAGGAAACGCTAAACGCGCAATCTGTATCATATTTTCATTGCGACGGCTTACCTGGTTGTTGACTAACTGCAGGTTTCACCGACGAGGTTAGCTGTTGGACTCTCCATGCACACCCCATCTAAGCAATTAACTAGCCATCTGGCCACTCCTTTTACATTTTTGTAGGCCTACCTACCGTGTGTGCCTACTCTTACTAGTCTTCCATTTAATACTAAACTTTTCTTACTTACTTTCTAGGTACCTGTACTGTACCTTCACCAAAAGCCCAGGCTTATTACGTAGGCCTACAGGAAACTAGAAATTTAAGTCAAGATGTTTGGCTCAATAAAAGTTGAGCCATTGTCATTCTACAGTTGTTCTGAGGAAGAGAATGAAGTCAATGATAGGTCTAGGCCTCCTTGCCCTAGTAGGTCGGGCCTCATTTCGGTACCTAGACCTAGACCTCCGGTTCCAGATAGTGATGACAATGAACCTCTCTCTCCAATTATGAAGCCAGACAACATTACTCGATCAAATCCCAAAGCCCAAGGATGTAAAGTTTGTGGTAAAGTATTATCGTCTTCATCTTCTTACTATGTTCACATGAAGTTACATTCAGGGAGTAAACCTTTTCAATGCACAGTTTGTGAGGCTAGTTTTTGTCGCAAGCCATATCTAGAAGTTCACATGCGAACACACACAGGTGAACGACCGTTTCAATGTGAAATGTGTCAAAAGCGCTTTACACAGAAGAGCAGCCTAAACACGCACAAACGTGTTCATACAGGAGAGCGCCCCTATTCGTGCGATATTTGTGACAAACGGTTTTCTGTCAAGAGTTATGTCACAGCACACCGGTGGAGCCATGTACTGGACAAACCGCTTAACTGTGAACGTTGCAACATGAACTTCACTTCCAAGAACCAGTTTGCCATGCATTTGAGATTGCACTCATCAAGTGCAAACTTTGCGTGCCATCTGTGTGGACGAAGATTTGCTAGAGATAGTTTCCTTATTAGACATCACAACAAGGTCCACCGCGACATGATACCACCTTACAGCCCACCGGAATGTGATGACCGTTTCAGTCGGGCTACGTCCCCTATCACTATATTATCTGCAAGACTGTCCTCTTAGCTTAAACAGAGGCATTACCTACCTTGTTGGGAGCCTACATGTCAAAGGTGCTTCTTTCTATACGATAACTTTTGGCTTAAGCCTATACATAATAGGTCTAGGTCTAGTCCTTCATTTTAGGGCCTAGTCTGTGAATGTTTCTGGAACTGTTGTCACATGTTCATGATTAGCAGTGGAAGTAGACCTTAATTTAAGAAATCTGCTTGTAGATTAAGCCTAGAAATATTATAACTCCTTGGCTATTAAGTAAATTAAGCAATTCTGTGTTGGTAGGCTGCAGTGTTCTCCCCAGAACCAGCTTTCTTTTTCTGCCACTGACATTAACTATTGTTTATTGTTTGTTTTTTTTGTTTTTTTTTTTAATATAGAAAATATGTATAAAATACAAATATATGTAGAATAAACATCACAGTCATATTGAAATAAAATGACAAGACTTTTATAGTTTTACTTGTTTATAAAAACGCGTTTATGACTGAGTACCTACTACCCGGTAAAATTCCCTTTCCTTCCCCTACCTAAGGCTGGATAAAGTCAGCATGGGTTTTGCTTCCCTGGTCTAGGCTAGAGTGTCGCATTATGGCCTAACAGTTGACATGCCCTTTACTAAACTAAACTCAAAACCCTATCATTTATACCTCATAAATATAATATATCAATCAATTTAATGTAAATGTTCCCGGGTACTCAACACATGACTCGCTCACTCGTCTAACAACGACTTTTGCGTTTTCCTAGTCTAGTTGGCTATAAGGCGCCTTTATACCCGGGTTCAAACAACGGTCGAGTAGTAGTAAGTAGTAGTAGTATCACTTTTTTTTTAGCAAATTGCTATTTTTACAATACATTTCACAATACATTTCAGTTTCACAATATGGCCTATAATATATTCAATTTCATGTATATAATGCAATTCCCTATACAATCTTCATAGGCATCTTTATAACTTCACATTACGTCATTGTACCTTAATCATAGACATTGTACTTATTATTATCCCGATTGGGCTCCCATAAAATACATTCATTATAAATTCACATTAGTATAGTATCAGTGTAGGCCTACTATATTTTATTCTAGGAAAGAACTTTTAATTGTTATGTGTTAATGGTTGTTATTCTTAATACATTATACAACCAATACACAATATCAATTCATACCCAGTGCAATAAACCCCATAAATAAAATAAAATACCCAGGGGTATAAATTTACATTAATAGTTAAAACTATTGATTTTCATTAGTCATTGAATCATTTATCCCAGATGAACATTTTTCTTAGCCCGAAAAACTATAGTAGATTTTGTAATTTCTGGATTTAAATTTTAAAAATATAGGCCTAGCTAACGTGTTTTTGAAATGCATCAATACTAAGAAAACACAGCCCGTACAAAATTCAAGTAAAAATTGCAAGGTTTACTCAATCTCTCAGTGGAATTTTTAGGAACCTTGGGCATGTAAGATTCTATAGGCCTACACCTTGATCACTGCTTGCACTCACTGCCTGACAAACATGATTTGATAAGAATGACTTCTTAAAGAACAAAACCATTGTCGTTAATTAAAACCTACACATGTAGGCCTACGCCTATTTTCCAAATTTTTATTTCTTGTGAGTTTAAATCGTAACATATTTTGCTCAAATGCTAAATGCACGCTAATGATTGTGCCGGAGTCTGTTTTAAATTTCACGCAAATTTTTTTAGCCATTCCCTCCGTTCTAGAGCGAATTCACTCACCGACACTTAGAACAGACTAAAAGTCCTGTTTCTGTTTGTGTTTAGTGGTAAGAGTTACTTGTTTTTGTATGAAATGTAATAAAATAGAATTATTGTAGTTTTTATAGTACTTCGGGTATTTTCAAGACCCTTTGGGAATGCCAACTTTTTTTTATTAGTTTTATTACATTTCATAAAGAACAAGTAAAAGTCTTAAATTTTATTTCAATATAACCTGACCACAGATAGTGTACTTTATTATCTGTGACCTGGCTGTTCTAAGAATCTTTGCTTTTATAATTGGTCAGTCAATTAATTATTTTTTATTTAGTCAACCCACTCAGTCACATGGCCTACCATTAGGCATATGCCTTTGAAATTTCGTTGTGAATAGGCCTATCTAAGATTACCTAATTGCCTTATTTCTTATTCCTAGGCTATCTAATAAGAAAATCTTCAGTAGGCCTATGGCATGGGTGAAAGATAGTTTCTTTATGTGTTACCAACGAGTCATCGAAGTAAAGTGCTTGTCTATAACAATGAGCTAGTCCAATTTAATAATTGTTTGGGTAATTGGAGTACCCAATGTCATCCCTGTGTACATTAATGCTATTAATTACAAAATGCTACCCTGCAATGATTTTGTACATGGTAATCACTGTAAATATATTTTGGGAGATCACTGTGGCACCAAAGGTCTTAACAGCATTTTTGGCTTTTCTGTAATAGTAGGGGCCTGCAATATGATAGAAACATCTTTAACATTAATTCCTGTTATCATGTCACCTCGTCTAGATGTATTAGACTTTTGGTACACAGCTCTGAACTGAAATAGTATTTAAATGTCTTGCTACCCAAAAAGCAAACCAACACAAAAAACTACTCGATAAATAAAAATAAATACTAGTAACTAGTAAGTATTAATTACCCTCAGGACTAAGCTCTTTCCGCCCTATTGTACTCATACATTAATTAATTTTAGCCTAAATCAACATTGTGATGATATCTCTCCTATTAGCATTAGGCCTAGGCCTACAGAATTTAGCAGAAGCCTAGAGGTCATAACATTTAAAATTTAATATCTAGGCCTACAGCTCAGTGTTAATGTTATTATAACTATAATTCAGGTAGGGCTACTGTAACTAAGGTACTATGTTGACTTAATTTATAGAACCTAGGCGTAGATGACAAATTGTTGATGTGAAGGTGCTTTAAATAATAATTAATGTCAATGTAGTCCTACGGTCCATACAAATTTAAATAGATTGTGTAGGTCTGCAAAAGCCTATATTCTTGAAATTCTGAAGCTACTAGTACCTATAGGGAGGCATGATCCTCCATTATTTGTAGATAGTGTGGGTGCAGTTTGGTTTACATTGTTGCATTACTGATGCAGTAACTATCAATATCACTAATCTGGCCATAGTGGTAGCGGTACACGACATGAAAAAACGATAATACTGCACTTTTTGAACACGGTTTGCCGCTTTGCACAGTTGTGGGTGGGACCAAAAGTAATATTTAAGGATGTGGAGGCACTCGAAATTTCCCTTAGAATTCAAAATGGCGGCCATTTTTCAAAACGATGTTCTCAGATACAAAAACTCTTTTGATGTGTCTAATAAATCATGTTTGGTATCTTTTTTCGTATATTTCCGACTCGAATAACACAAAAATAATGTTAAAATAAAAATCCTGGTGAAATTCTAGAAGTTTAACATGTATTTAGTAGTATTTTCAAGAAAATCTTCTTAGATTGGGTCCAACGTAGAAATTCCTTTACACTACCCCTGTAATTGCTTCTAGCATAAATTATTATGATTATAATGTTTAATTTAAAACCAAAATTCCTTTTTTACTTATTGGCCAGTCATTGCTGCGGCAACCAGAGGTGCAAACAGGGGGTTAATGATTATTGTGCTGTTTAATTGCTGCTCTTTTTAACACGGTTGGCACTTGGCTCGTTGAAGTGGTACCCAAAAGATTTTTTTAAGATGTGGGGGCAATAAAAATTCCCTTCAAATCCAAGATGGCGGCGATTTTTGGAATGTTGACCTTAGTAACAAATTCTTGCATTTTTTCAAATTCATCTTTGTTGGGAGTCATTTCGTTTTTGTAAGTGGACTCTCAGAATACAAATATTACTTAAATTTATTAAAGTAAAATAAAAAAATTGAGAAACTGAGTATTGTAGAATTTAAACTCAAATAGTGGAGTTTACTTGGCCCTGTGTTATTTTGTGACTTTGTTAAGAGGAGTCGCTGAGGCTGGCTCGGAGACGAGTTTCAGAACTCAGTTTTCTGTTTTTCTTTCTTTCGGGTAAACGGTTTAATTACGTCGGTATAATATTTCACACAAACTTTTATAAAGAATCAATCTATGAGATCCAGTATACTCAATTTTGGTGAACTTCGGGAATTTATTACAAGTGTACAGATTATTTTAACGCATATTTGAATACTGGATATCAACGATTAAATCAATGTGAACTAGCAGGTTAATTTGGTTTCAGCGTAATGTTAACGGTTTGGTGATAATTTCTAGAATTGAAACCCATGTTTTGGTTTTCCCTTTTTTTTTTTTTCGCTTTTTGGGATTTATGTCTTGCAATGGACCTTTTTGGCTCATTATTTGCATCCAAATGTGGATATCTACATAAAAGTATTTCATTAACATCCCTGCAAAATTTAGTAATGTATTACCAACCGTTCAGCATAAATCATCAATACCTGCAGGGCGCCAACTTTTCAGAAAAGACTGTGGGTGCTCAAAACTTAGGCAAACTATGGCGTAGAGCAGTAGCGGCTCTGGGGTAGTTTTACTGGTAAGGCGAAATTAATATCCTGAGGTAGTATATGGGGGCCCCACGGGGGGTTTTGGGGTCAAAGCCCCCAACAATAGCGCCGCGACAAAAAATTTTGAAAATCAGGTTTTTAGAGTGCGTTTGGTCCGTTTTAGAAAAAGTTGTGGGCTGATGCAATACCAAAATAATGTAGTTTTTGTGCAGTCAAAACTGGAAACCCACCAAAAAGAAGTGAGCACTGAGGTGATGAATATATTTCATCCCCGCTGGTGGTTGGCACTGGGGGGTTTGCGATAGTTTTGAATCAGCCCTACTACAATTGTTTGTCACATTGAAAAAATAAATTTGCAATATACCCTTCAATTCCGTATGTGTGTGGATGCGCAGAAGAACTACCGTTTATGATGATGATTTGTGATGATTTGTGTGGGTGCACATCTCTACACAAATCTATCTCGTGAGTGCTTTGGCCCCCCTGGCACCCACGGAGCTGGCGCCTATGAACACCTGAGTGCGCGCATTTTAGTTGGGCCATGCAAGTCAGCAAATTTTAGTCCAATGGCCACTTAGAAATGGTAGCTATAAAACCCGTTCAAAGAATTTCTCAAACGCATTGTTCCTTGGTTTCTTGTTTTTGACCACACACATTACCTTTGCTGATTGGGCAATTCATTTAAAAGGGCCTTGAAAAGCTCTCAAACACAGCTCTCAGCGTTCACCGTGAGTTCTGTAGTGGAAAAATATATAATCTACAAGACTCCCCGACCATTCTCTGCCCTTGCCTAAGATAAAGCACACGAACAAAATAATGCCCCTTATTAAGGGTGACCGGTGGTGAGTGGGCCTAACAGAACAGAAGATCCAATGGCTCTTTGGAGGTGATCAGTTGCATTTCCTTAAGTCTGCAGGTTACACAGTGAAATTTATTCCCCCACAAGATGAAACCCCAAGTATTCTTTGACAACATGAGCAATACTCGGCATACCAGACTATGTTTAGGGAAGACACTTGCGCTCAGATTTCAGATTTCAGATTCAGATTTAGCACGCTTTTATTTCAACTTCATTAAATACAGATAATACATAACATAGAAAACAAACATTGATTTACATAATATGAAGGGGAATGTACACATGAGAGAGGCTTGTGTGTTTGGGGGCATAATATTTGTGGCAATTCCCGATTTAGATGGCAGATGACGTTGAATCTTGGGATGTATACCTAATTATGTAGTATTCAATCCCAAAGTATATAAATGTATGTGTATAAATAAAGTATATAATGATAAAATATATATTAATGGTACCACTATAGTGGGTATTTGTAAGTGGGTACTTATATTTATAAAGAGGATTCTTAGTGTTACATTTTAACAATATTATTTTTATTGATTTATAGCAGTTGCGACTCAAGACAGTTTTCTAGAATTTGGTAATACGTTCTGGAATTAAGCGAAGATCTTATAGTAATTGACAGCCGGGTGTTAGTGAGCAGGAAGGTGTTGACACATTAAACTCTCTTGTAGATGATGGCATCAATCTGTATAAGGTTGTAAGGGAGATACTATATAGTTGATAACTTAATAACTACTTTTCAACCCTTAAAAACAGTAAACAAAAAGATCTTCGCGGCTAAACTAAAAATTACGTCTGCAGGCAACAAGAATAAGAAGTGTGATGACTGATGAGCAGCTTTTCTCTAAACTGTTCATTGCAAGTCAGCACAGGGAAATTGAATTAGATGACTTTTTGCCGCACGAAAATCAAGCTTGATGTCCCTCTTCGATTTTAGCAAATGGTGAGCTGCGCATAGGTAGCAAAGGCAAACTGACCATTAGCACTCAGAGATTTTCACGCATTCACTGATTGTGACACAGTGTCTGCTTTTAATTCCAAAGGCAAGCGTTCTGCCAAGAGAGCAATGTGTGAAGTTAGTGAAGAACGCGGCATAGAAGTAATAAATTGCTTTAAACAGAAAATCTTAAATACCTATATTCTTTGCTAAATACCTATCAATTAGTCGATTTGTGATAATAGCAGTAGTGAATTTGTAAACTGTACATATCATTAATATTTTGAGCTCAAATTCGTGTTCTCTGGCTCAAATTCATATGGACTTGACACCAAACATGATATTATTAGTCGTTTTGAGCAAAATTTTGTGTTCAAAGGTCATTTCCAAAAATCGCCGCCATCTTGGATTCGAAGGGAATTTTAAATGCCTCCACATCCTCAAAAAATCTTTTGGGTACCAGCTTCAACTGAGCCAAGTGCCAAACCGCGTTAAAAAAGAGCAGCATATTAATCAGCACAATAATCATTAACCACCTGTTGAGCACCTCGGGTTGCCGCAGCAATGACTGGCCAAAAAGTAAAAAAAATAATTTTGGTTTTAAATTAAACATTTAAATCATAATAATTTTATGCTAGAAGCATTTACAGGGGTAGGGTAAAGGAGTTTCTATGTCGAACCCAATCTATGAAGATTTTCTTGAAAATACTACTAAATACATGTTAAACTTCTAGAATTTCACCCGGATTTTTATTTTGACATTATTTTTGTGTTATTCGAGTCGGAAATATACGAAAACGATACCAAACATGATTTATTACACACATCAAGAGAATTTTTGTATCTGAGAACATCGTTTTGAAAAATGGCCGCCATTTTGAATTCTAAGGGAAATTTAGAGTGCCTCCACATCTTTAAAAATTACTTTTGGTCCCACCTACAACTGTGCAAAGTGGCAAACCGTGTTCAAAAAGTGCAGTATTATTTTGCGTCCCGCTACCACTACATAGTTTATAAGATACCTTGGCCTAACTGCTGTGGCCAGTGAGTGCCAAGCAATCTAAGTTTTTATTTAGGCTATACTGTACTTTGGCCTACTAGCAAGGCTGGGCAAAGAAATTGTTAGGCCTATTTCATTACGATATCGATAAATGGGAATATTTTTGTTAATGATATTTGAACTCCATATCGAAATTTAAAAAACAAAGTCCTAAAATGTGGAAATGAAATCAAGGAGATTAATTTAGCGGAATATATAAATGTTGATTGGGGTCGGTAAATACCCAAGAAAAATTGATTTCTTCACATTTTGGCTCATCACGTGCAAAATGATGGTGGAGGTATTAGTATTAGTATTAGTAGTTTTAGGGCGCTTCAACGGCAAAGATTATTCGCGCGATGTGCCGGGTCATTTTAACGCGGGTGTGAGAATGTAAAAATTGTTTTGCACTTTTGGTGATACGGATACCTTATCAATCATTATCATTTATCAATCCTTTTTGCCACACATTGTTAATGCTGTTTTGGTCACATCGTCAGGAATCCCAACTCTTCAAATTTACAAAATTTTAAAAAAAAAATTACACAATATTCAAATTTCTAGGCTATAGGCCCTACATTACTATCAAAATTTTTGTGCGATATTGAAGTTGAATGATATGTCATAGCCCAGCCCTACTACAGACAGTTAGGCATGTATCTTAATACCGGTACTTGAAAGTATTTATAGGACTTCCAATGACTATTGGCTGCATTGACCTTTTGCCCATCAGAACGTCCTATTTGCGGCAGTCACACACAAATTTCACACAGTTTTCAAAGGAATTGTTGTAAAATGTAAAGCAAAGTAGTAATGCATAAAGCTCTTTCATGTCAAGTATAAATTAATAGAAACAAGGCCACCCAATTAGTACTATAAAACACATGAAATTCACTGGTAGCAACTAGCAAGCTAGCCTACCTTAACTGCAAGTGTACACTGGTAGAATAAATCACATGAAATAGGTGTCCTATGTAGGCCCTACCCCTATTCCAAAGTTGTCAGTAAGCCTATCCCTATAGACGCCAATTGATTTCAAACTGTTCAAAGAAATACAATAGGCATATGTATCCAAATGCATGCATGTATTGCTTCTTGAAGGTGTATCTGAAATATTGTACAGGGTTCCCACAAATAAGGAGTCAATAATACTGGTACCAGTATCAAATAAAAAATGATGTTGTTCAATTGAATCTCAACAGGTAGAAGACATTGTTAAAAATCTCTTAAGAAAAGAGCATGCTATAGATGTAACAGTCAACACCACTGTATTAGGGATGGTAAGGTTAAACGTAAAAACGTTTAGTGGTTGTGTAGATGTTATTAAATCAGTCTTAGGGTTAGTAAAGTAACTTAAACAATTAATTTATTAATTTCATTTAAATGGGTCCTTTTTTGACTGGTATGCAAGTAGTTCATTTACATAGTGGTGCTATGATGCTTACAATTGACATTAATTGCGTTTTGTACGATGCATATTTGCTGCTACTCACAAGTGACCCTAGATAGGCGGGCCGGTTATTCCTCTGGCCCAGGCTGAGTGCATGCAAAGCCCCGCCACCCTCATTACAGACTCCGTGGAAGTAGACCGCCGGAATAACGGCGCGTTTAACTATCAATTTGTGAAGCCAGAAAAATACGCGGTCAACTGTTAAAATGCGATCAATTCAAGGGGTTACACGTAGGAAACTACCCAGTTTTCCCGTGTCCCTACACTGTAGCCCGCACCATTACATGCGGCCTCTCCTGGTCCACAAGTTTGTTCTCTGTTTTTGGGGTGTTGCCCAGATACAGGCGCCATACTGACTCGGTTCTTGTCGGCAGCCGTGAGAGACAGTCTCCCCAATAAACTTACAGCCACGGAATCAATGTGACTTGGCCGCCCAGCACCTTCTATTTTGTTTGCCGATCACTTGTGGTACACGCGTTCACGCTCAATCACCTGCATTCAAGTTCAAGTCCACATCTTCTCGTACTTTTTGATAAGGGCTTTTGTGATGTTGATAGGTCTGTAGGGGAGTTATAAGCCTATAAGGTAGATATACTAAAAATAATACCTAAGCCTATTATAGCACGTCTAGAAAATGTTTTAAATATGAAGTGCAGTGAAATCATAAATAAAGTATCTCCAAATAAGTACATACTCAACCAATGGTTAACTAGTGGTGCCTGATAGTATAGATATTCCTTGTGTAGTGCAATATTATATTCTAAAATAAAGTTGTATATTGTTCTCCAAACTGTAAGGGACATGAACACCGGAACCCAATATACAGCATCAATTATTAATTGTGTATTTACTATTTTTTTCTGTAATTTGTACACGTTATACAAAAATTACAGAATGAGACAGGAAAGCAAGCCTTTGTGGTCCATCCACTGCAGTGATTCTGCCCCATTCCCATTCAATTAACAAGAGCATGTTTTACTTAAAACCAAGTTTACGTGACAGGACACCAAAACGTTGCTTCATTTAATGTGAACAACAAACACAAACAATTGACACAATACATAATTTGTTAGTGCACAAATTGTTCTGGCTGTAAAAACCATTGCATTCAGCATTTGCCAATTTAATTGGGAAATAAATTTTTGTACCAGAGAATTCAAACAAGTTTGCTCTGGAAACTAGTATCTACTTATGGTGAGCGTTTATAGTATAATGTCAAAGTGTACCTATTTTAAGGAAGTATTGGTAGCGTTGTACAGTCTGCAAACAACAGCAGGCCTGACAACCAGTATTTTGAAGCAAAAGGATTCTCATTAGTCCATTACTGCTTTTGTAATTTGCAGATAGGTCTATAGTAGCCTACTTTCTAATTCATTCAATATTGGCCACAAATACGTACTTTGGGGATGCACAATGATAAAATAACTTTCCCAGATCACGAATGTCAAATTATTATCGTTTGCACAAATTGAATAGCACAAGCACAAGAAATACGATCCATACTATGACGATTTTTGGAAAATTTCTGTAGCAAAACAATTGTTCAATAATATTTTTGTATCATATCGTAACAGATTATTGTGTGCATCCCTAATTACGTACCGGTACATTGAATTGTGCTTCATTACGCTTCAAAAGTACTATATGATGGTGTTCCAAATAATTTGACTGTCTAAGCACTGCCCAAAGTAGTCCGTGTTCTGTAATGATTGTTACCAAGTACATAGCAATTTAATGTATGCCTAATTATTCACATACTTTCTCATAAAATGCAAAGCCTAGTGGCCTAGATGTAGTCTATGTGTGTTTTTTTTTTTTTTTTATAACTTGTAAAGGTCCTTCTACAAAGAGGTACTATTGTAATTTTCTTATGGTCTAGCTCTAGGAGTGACATCTTACTCCTTAGTTGGGTATTTAGTTAGCCTATTTTCACTGTTTTGGTTTAGGCTATATGTTTTTCACAACATATTATAACACTCATCACAGGCCTGGATGGATATCAAGTTTTTAGTTGAACCCAAGATTTTGTAATAGGTACCGGTACCTACTCTATATTTATAAATGGATAGAACTTGCTTTGCTTATTGATGTATGAATTAGTAGGCCTTACCTAAATACATGTATTTACTGCCATCTGCTATATTGACAATCATTTATATATTTATTTTGTTAAACTTTATTATTAGTAATTTATTATTATTATTTATTTATTAACTTTATTTTTATTATTCCTGTTTTCAAGGCAGTAGGCCTATCCCAGGTTCAAATCCTGGTTCAAGCTAAAGGTCTTATTCGGTGTGTGTTTAATTTAAAAAATAATTTATTTGGATCAAAAAGCAGTAAATGTGTCTAAAGTGCACTATAAATTCATTTCAACTATAAGCTACAAACACTAAAATTTTACATTTTTACTGAGGGAAACATGTTAGGCTTATATAGGGTCCAATGAATGTCCCTCTTCAGGTGAACTGGGTATGTTGCTGCGGATAGGACAATTGTGAAGGGATGTCCGAGGGCTATTTAAAAGGACTCAATCCCTTGCATTCGCATTAACGACTGAGGAAAACCTCGGAAAAATCCTTCACTCAGGATTGCCGATCACAACGAGATTTGAACCACAAACCTCCCTAATCAGAGTCGAGCGCTCGAGCTAACACTGTCGGTTACAAACTCTAGAGGTGCATTTGTATTATGCATAGTTTTGATTCAAACAAATTAAAAGTATTTGATACAATACAATACAATTTTCTTAAATGTGTATGAAGTATTTTGAATCATGAGTTTAAAAGGCCAATTTGTAAAATACATTATTTCTCGATTTGGTTAGTGCATTAGATAATGACCTTTATAAACTAAGAAAACGCCAGTCGTTGTAAGACGAGTCAGCGAGCCCTACCTGCGGCTGGATCTATAGAATAGACAGCATGGATCTTTCCTCCCTAGCCTATCATAGGCTAGAGTGGCGCATTATGGCCTTACAGTTGACGCGCACTTATACCAACTAAACTCAAAACCCTATCATTTATACCTTATATGTGAATCAATTAAATGCAATGTTCGTGGATACTCAACACATGATTCGCTCATTCGCCTAACAACTTTGGCGTTTTCCTAGTCTAGTTGGCTAAGTTGCCTTTATACCCAAAATGTTAGAGACTTGGGTTCAAACAACGGTCAGGATAGATTTTTATATCTGGATTGTATTAAAAAATTATAGAACGTGTTTTGAAAAGCATATATACAGTACTGGTAGTATGGAAAACATAGCCAGTAGCCTACAAAACACGTGTAAAGATTGCAGGGTTTACTGAAACTCGCAGCAGAATTATGGGGAACCATGTGGCGATACACCTTGGTCACTGCATGCCTTCACGACCTGACAAACATGATTCGATTAAAATAATTTCTTGAAGCACAAAACCATTGTTGTCAAATTAAATCCTACATATTTTGAGCCTATTTTACAATTTATTATTTCTTGTGAATTTAAATCGTAAGGGATTTTGCTCAAAATTTTAACTGTACGCTGAAGACTTGTGCCAGATGTCTGTTAAAAATTTCAGCTCAATCTGTTAAGCCGTTCTGGAGCGAAGTCATTCACTCACTCACAGACAAAAAAAACAAACAGATCTTGCACTCACTTGTCTAATAATGTTTGGTGGTCAGTTCAAAGGCAACAGCTATTTTGTTGCTGTTTCATCCATTCAGATCTATAATTGTGCAACTATACAATTCAGAAGTTATAAGGTTACCGTCTCGATGGTTCTAGTTTTCTAAGGCACCTACCTGGATAGTGGGAGACCCAGGTTTGAATCCCGGTCGGGATGAATTTTTAAATTTATGGATTGTATTAAATATTGAATACATTATGTTAATCGTTATGTAGGTGAAAAATGAATCATTTTGCTGCGTTGCGGATCTACACTTAGGGCCTACTTGTGTGTGAATTCTGCGACTTGGTGAAATGATGCATTTCACACCTTTCTTAATATATTTAGGCCACAAAATGCTTGAATTAAAATTCAATTCAATTGTTTTATGATCTCATTTAAGTGACTAAAGTTGATTTTAATTTTATTTACTAATCTAAACAAAAGAGGTAGTGATTTTGAGCACATTTTTGTAGTAAAAATTACAATGTCTCTTTATCAATATTATATCTTGCTTAAACAGTAATTAATAACAATATACTACAACATGATACTAACATGTAATTAAAAACATATGCCTAATGAAAGGTTACCCCACTGAAAAATCTGTTCTTGTAACTAAGTCAATGGAGTACCTGTAAATAAATATATGTTTTATTTACCTTAGGCTACTTCGGCCTACCGTCTTAGTTTGTTGAAGAATTCCTAATATGAAGATGATATATACATATATATATATATTCTGCTTCAAATGTTAAATACTTCATCCGCATCAAGTGTTTATTTTGTTGTGCAATATATATATATATATATATATATATATATAATATATATATATTAGTACTTTAGACAGAAATTAAAAAAGTGATTACACCGGGGTTTGAACCCGGGACCTTAGCTTTTAATTTCTGTCTAAAGTACTAACATAACAGCCTCATAGTCGCCTACTATAAAGCTAAGGTTAAACATGTATATATATATGTAAAAATAAAATGTTAGGCCTTTTTCACTTTTGAAAGCAGTGGTGCTAGAACTGCTTGGGGTGGGTGGGTGCTGCTAGAACTGCTTGGGGTGGGTGGGTGCAATTCTTATCTAAAAAACTTTAGCCTATCTCTATGCCAAAGTAAGTGGGTAGGCTAGGCTTTCAACAAGAAGATCTGCCTCCAAAATAGAGGTATACATATACTATGCACTGGGTATTAAAATATGAAGCCTACATTAAAATAATGCCCAACAAATTAGTCTAGCATGTGGGAGACCGTATTACAGAGCGATCACGTTCACTAACAACACATGTATTGTTGTCTCACAATTCAATATTGTAACAGTAACTGTTATTCACATGGATGCCGGGAGGGGGGGGCAAGTGCCCCTTCCCTCTGGATTTCAGGGGAAATTATAAATTTTGCACCAGGATAAATGTTTCATTTTAATTTATTTGTAACTTTTTTAACAACCCAAAATCTGATAAAAAGGTGGTGATAATAAAAACACGCTCTGCAAGGCTATTTTGGAGTATTGTATGCGTTCAAGGACCCTCCTTACGCCATGATAAATGTATTAGAATTTAAGTTTATCATAACCTATTTTAACAACACAAATTCATTTTTTTTAAATAGCTGAGATGGATTTTTGAATTACTGGATTGATTTAAATAAAATCAATAACACCTACGGGAGTGTTTCCCAATTAATGAAATTGAGAAACAAATTCAGTAATAAAGTATTGATTTTTTTTAACGCCCTGTGGGGCTCATTGGGGGCTATCGCCCCCGAGCCCCCTTAATACAGAATAAGTGTTCTTTCATGTTGCCCCCCCCCCCCCCCTCCCTCCCTTGGAATCCTGGTGGTGCCCATGGTTAGTTAATAAATGTTTTATAGTTAAAACAACAGATGCATCAGTGTTGTGTGTTATGATTTAAACAATCAGCAAAGTTTACAAAACGAAAGGAATGTCTGATGACAGTAGGCAGTCTAGCGCTCGCCCTAGAGAAAGCGCTCGCCTTGCACATGGGGTTGTGATTTAGCCGTCACACAGCCTTATGTATTTTCACAACAAAATAATTTAATGCGTGAATGAAGGGGCAGACTGAATTTGTTGAACTGCAATGCTCACAGCGCTTCTGTCATGTCACTCATACGGTCTCCAATAGGTAGCAATACTTATTGACATTAGGAAGAAAAACATTTTGTTTGTTATAAGGAGAATAAAGATTTGTTTAAAATGATGTGCAAATACTTTGTTGACTGTTCTTTAATGTGTTGGTGTGTTGTTTCTGTGAGAAACATGTGCCATGTGAAGTTCGGGATTACTGTATTGTCCCTAATATACGCCGAACCTAAATATAAACTGACCCCCTAACTTTCCTTGTTGAAATATAAAAAGCATATATTATGCATAAGCTGGTTTGAAACTTGAAATAATTTTAAAAAATTGGGGCTTATATTCAGAACAATACGGTAATAATGATTAATGAATAATGCAATGTAGTATATTACTCGTGAATAAAACCCTTGTCTGATAACTAACCTATAGTTGCAAGCAATCTTATTTATTTACAGGGGTGGATAAACTATATAGTTTTCAAGTTTGAGTTGTTTATGACTATTACTAGGGCTTGGAAGTTTAGAACATTTTGAAAATTGAAAGTGATAAAAACGCAGGCAAATAGTACCTCAAACACCAAAAATGATGTAAAACTCAGAAAAATGGACCTATTAAATTTCTGCAGTATTTGCTAACTACACTAGGGGTTGAGGGTGAGACAAAGAAATATTTGCATATTCTCTGCATGTTTAGATCAATAAATAAATTTGTATTTAGAGTAGTTAGGCTACTGGCTACTTCCGTCTAATTCGTCAGTTTCAATTACCCAGCGATTCTGGCCAAACGGGTGGGGCTACAACGTTCATATTTTACATGGACATTAAGGTAATGGTGATGTAGTGCCTTTTGAAAGAAAAAGTTGAAAAAGATAGCTGGAAGTCATCCAAATAAAGGTTTTAATATAAACCATTTACAGGCATATAATCAACAAGTAACTTTAGAAACTTGGCAATTATCACTTACAATGTGTGCAAAAATAAATTATTTGTGGGTATTAGATTAGTATTGCCATAGCAATTATTACTAATTAAAATTATTCTTATTCTATTCAAAAATAAATAAAAATGCAGTAGAAATTGAAAAAGTTATGAGATCCCACGCATACAAAAAAACTTGCAAAAATACAGCCAAACCTTACACACTCGAAAGTAATAGATCCAAGAAAAGGGTCAGCAAGCTCATCTTATACCCTTCCACATTTGCACTTTCTTAATTCATAAATGTACAGTGCCCCGTAACAACATCGTTTAAAAGCTTGTCAAAATAGAATTTGCATGAACTGTTACGTTTAAATTAATTGGAAAAATAGAATTTGGATTAACTTTTAGTATTACATTTATATTAATAGTTGCAAATTGGATTGGAGTATTTTGTGTGCCGATTTTTTTTTTTTACAGAAACCTTATAAAAGATGCAATATCTGCGGTATAAAATATCTCGATTAAATTCTCATATCAATTAAAAATTGTGCCCCCCCCCCTAACTATTTTTGAGGGGCGGTCGCCCCCCATAGTTACGCCACTGGGTACAGGCTACAGGTTAGGAGTTAAAATGTACAGGAATTGGAGCCCAGGTATCTTATCAAGACAGAGGGTGTGATGAAAGTTGGAAGGAAATGTCCAAGCATCCAAGGTACTTGTGAGTGACCTTGGAGCTGAAGAGATGTAAGGCGGGCTGCCTTATGTGCTCGGCTGTACCGTGCAGTGGCGCTTGCGGCATATGTAGGAACTACCCGAGCACGTTCTATGTGTACAGCGGGCTGCCTACGCTCTCCCCTGCAGGCGTACCGTCAGAGGTGGCGCTGGCGGATCTTTGCTTGCGGAGTATGTAGGAACTACCCGAGCACGTCTTGTGTACAGCGGGCTGCCTACGCTCTCCCCTGCAGGCGTACCGTCAGGTGGCGCTGGCGACAGCAGATGCACGGTGTCAAATGTTGGAACCACAGGACGAAACATTGTGCTCCGTACGTAAGATGTCTCGGCTCGTTCGACCCAGGACCAGAAAGACTAACACGACACACACTTATAAACGCTGTAACAGGGACTTTGGCCCTTGTTTTTCAGGGAGGCGAACATTGTTGTATTGTAACCTCCTAAGATCAATGGACTGCATAGCACAACTAGTGAAAGGGGTATGTGGGTACAGTCAGTGGTGTCTTCCAACAAAAATTGTGGATATACGCTCTTTCCTGGGTAAAAGTACACTATTGGGAACAATGGGGGTCCGCCCCGGATTTTTTTTTTTCTATTCTAAGAGTGTGATTGGAGTATTTTGCCGAGTTTTTTGACAAATACCTTATAAAAGTTTTATGAAAAAATCCAAAACAAGACAAATATCAGTATTTAATTGTAATATTTCAATAAATAAATAATGTCAAATAAAAATTGTACCCCCTGACTAAATTTGGGGGCGGTCGCCTCCCTCCCCCCTCTCCCCCGTAATTACGCCACTACTTACTGTTATCTGTCCCATTGCTGTCGGTACCGGTAAGTGATAATACCGATAGGAAAAGTATTGTACATCAGGAGTTAGTACATTGTGAGGCTGGAAGTCTTGTCTTGTATCAGGCCAGGTTAGTTGTTCTGAACCAGTTTTCTAAAAATAGACCCACCACCTGCAAAAATGTCCTAAAATCGATTCGCCCATTCAGGAATAATTCAAGTGTCTTCATTCAAGCCAATAACTCATTCCTGACCATGAACGATTGTTTTTTAAATAACAAAACTTCACTAAAGCATCTCAAATGAACTGTCAAGAACTATTTAGCTCGTTATTTTGTAGGGGGGAGGAGTGATTGTCTTGTCATTGTCACCCGCCTTTATTCACCACTGCTTACTAGTAACTGAGAATATTAAATTCATCATCATCATCTCTTGGAAATCGTTTGTGTTGGCGTTTGTAATTTTTTTTGTGGAATGTGGTAGAATAGAATTGAGGGGTGGAGAGAGGTGGTGGTTGGAGAGAGGTGGTAGAGGGGGGAGGAGAAGTAAGGGTCAGTGAGTCAACCCCTCGGGAAACCTCAGAAGAGTAGTAGTATTAGTAAGTAGTATTACCCGCCCGGGGTATCGAACCAACGACCTCCCTCTTTGAGTGGCCTTGCAACGTGTTGCTGGCCAGATCACGTGTCCAGGTATATAAAAGTTGTGAGAACAGCGAAGGGAATATCCGAGGGCTGTTTAACACTCAATCCTTTGTATGTAACCCCTAGGAGAAACTTTCCGTCAGGATTGCCGGTGGAGGGATTCGGCCGTGATCTCCCGTATCAGTCTTGAGTCACCACTGTCCGTACGAATACCAGTGCTGTTGTTAGTTCTACCTCTAAACTCAATGGTAGCAACTCACACTCAACATCAGGCGCGTAGGAACGTCTTGAAAGTTGGGGGGGGGGGGGGGACAAATTTACTAGTAAATTCAGTGGGCGTTGGCCTGGTCAGGGGTAGACTGGGTGACCGCTCTGCCCTGAAACTCACGTATACCGCTGGTTAGAGCAGATAGAGGGTTCAAGAGCTAGTGTAACGGCTTCGTTCTTTCGTTCTCCTTGACGTCTGCTTGGCAGTCTGGGCTAGTGGAGGCATTTGCTAAAAGTTGTATACTCAATGGTGGAGTGGAGGAACCTATGTGACTGTCAAGGTTACAACGTCCTTTCAGATGGGACGTAAAGCCGTTGGTCCCCTACCCATTGGTACTTTTCGAAAGGAGTAAGCTGCGAATTCCGGTACCGCGTTACGTAAGGCATAGCTATGGTCGGAGCGGGCGCCTCGCCTTTTTAGTGAAGTCGGGTCTGACTTCGTGAAGCCAGGGAGGCAAGGAAAGCTACAGTTTGTATTGAAAATGTTGTATATATCAATAAACCACCGTCCATCATTGAAGAAGGCCTGATCCCTCACCTCATTTCAATTTCACTAGCAACGACAGACCAACCGTTGCAAAAGTATCAATCTCATTTATTTACTCGAGAATAAATATAATCTTGAATCTTAAGTAAATGTGGTAGGCCTACTATAATAATTGTTCTAAACTCAATAGCGGGACAACAGGTCCCCAAATCCAATCTAAGCTTTCGCCTGGAGCAAACTTTGTAACTATACGACTTTCCGTTAGGTTTGCCGGTGGGTGGCGACTGTAGAACCGGCTCCAGCCCTGCCTTGTGGAGGGGGGGGAGGGCATCCCAGGTTCAAGAACACATCACTACTCAACTAGGTTTGTTCGTTTGTCCTGCTTCAACTAAAACACTTTACTCCAGGAGTAAATCGGTTAAACGGTGATGGGAGTAAAAATCACAGTTACTACAACTTGGACAAAAGAACGGTGTTGAGTCAGTTGAGATTGTTTTGGTTGCTCCTACTCCTACTTCAGTAGCTGGTGTAAAAACCTTACTCCAGTCTCACTTGTAGTAAGTTACTCCTGGAGTAAACTGGACAAAAAAAACGGTTGCAAGTTACACCCATCACAACTTACTCCTGGACAGAAAAACGGTGTTTTGCCAATATCTTACTCCTGGAGTAGTGATCTCAGGACAAACGAACAAACTAGTGTTGGCTCGGGCGCTAAACGCTCGACTCTGATTCGGGAGGTCCCGGGTTTGAAGCCCGTTGAGACCGGCAATCCTGACTGAAAATTTTTTCCGAGGTTTTCCTCAGTCGTTAAGGCGAATGCAAGGGATTGAGTCCTCAGACCTCGGACATTCCTTCACATTTTCCTATCCGCATGTACCTAGTTCACCGGAAGAGGGGCTAATTGCACCCTATAACAGGTTTCCCACGATTAAAAGAAAACTATTCAACCCTGGTCGTCACTGTCTGATGTTCGGACCAGCATAGGACTTTCCTCCCCACGTGCCCTAGGCTACAGTGACGCATTACGTCGACCAACAAACTTTTTTATTATTTATTATTATTGTTAAACATTCAACATAAAAAAGAAACGGTGTCGACGCTAGCACTGGGAAGGGAAGTTACTCACTGGGCAGTCTTTGAGGGCGGGCGAGAGGTCGTTCCATGGGTGAACAACCCTGTAGTAAGATTTTTTTGTGAATAATAACGCTAACTAGAAAATGGAATTGTACGTCCCTGGTGGTGTCTCGCGGGACACCGGGACGTCTGGTGGGTACAGTTGAGCAGTGGCGAACAAGCCCTTGATTTTTAGGGGGGGAAACATTTTTGTAACCTCAGAACATCAATGATCAGCACGCCTGCGCCACGTATGTGTGGGGCTGTATGTTTGAGTGTAGGGCCTATGTGTGTCAGTGAGTGTGGAAAGTATAAAATATAATTAGTTCGAGCTTATATTATAAAACTTTTAGAGGCTATTACCCCCAAAAATGATATTTTAGCACACAATCTATAGCATAATACTACACTCGATTAAAAAATTATATCTTGTTAGTTGTAACTGATTTTAAACCATTTCATTTTCGGAAATTTCCTAAATCAGCTTTAACATGCTTATTTTTTGTTCCACACAGCATAATATAGCATAAATAATAGCATTGTACTAAGCTGAAATGGTCATTCATAACACCGTGCCTTAAAACTGTGCACAAATACACACAAAATATGCATTACGAAATCACACCTCTTCTTGGTAGGCTAATCAGCATAATATTTTGTCTGAACCATTGCCCAAATTACAAAATTAAAATATAACGGATTTACAGAAAAGACTGACGAGTGCGTCAATAACGGCCATTTTTTTTTGTATCTTCCAAGGTCACGGGGCATAAAGATCGTCCCCATGTTATTTCTTATGGAAGATTTTTGCCGATGGGACGTAGCCCGAAAATTACCAAGTTTGACAATTTGTTTACGGCTCATGGTGGACCCAATAACTTTTCTGTAACCCTGTAAATTCATAACTAGTTGGGCTGAATGAAATTATGTTTGTTGAGTTAGCGGCAACCTGTTGATAACATCTGCAAATTTATGCATCCAGAATTTTTTTGTTTTTGATTTGACCCGTATTTCAGGCCCAAAACAATGAATTCAAAACATTTGAATGCCTCTGTATTGTGCTATCCACCAACCTCCGACCGAGGGTTATACCGTTACTAGGTATCTATGCTCCGACCTCTTCGGAATGTATAAAAGTTTTATGAAATTTTCAACAAAATTATGTTTGTATTTAGCGCCAGCACTGCCGACTGGAATCTGGACAGGACTGGATCCGCATTTTCCGTTTTGTTGGCGGTGGTGACGCCATTGCTTGAAAACTTACTTTCTCAGTTTTTTTGTTATCAATTTAATTGTATTTTAACAAGGTAGGCTATGAAAATTGTGGTGTGTATTGTGAAAACACCTTATTGGATTAGGTTTATATTATTTAGCCGTACTAGCTTACTTTTAAGACGTAGGCCTGGCCTAACCACCACAGCCTAGGACTAGCCTAGAATTTATGAATGGGAATTTTGAGGTTATGTTAGGTTCTTTTTCCTAACCAGCAGCATTGGAGTTTCCTCCCCATAGCCTAGCCTACCCCCTAGGCTAGAGTGGCGCATTACGACCTAACGATTGACGCGTCTTTAAACTTAAATAATCAAATTTTCCTCAGTTGTGCCCGTCACTCCACTTAATATTTGTTCGCCTCTATCCTCACCTCACAAGGAATTTTGCTTACAATTATTGGTTCAGCTATATGCCAAAGGTTTCTTTTGTGGCTAATCACCATGTAAGTGTACGCACAGGGAATATGCGTTGCCAGATCCTATACCACGATATAGCCTAGTTCCCCTTGTGGAGCAGAGGCTAGCCTAGGGTTAGCTATGCCTAGGCCCTAGTCCTAGTCCTAGGCCTAGGCAGAGGCCCTTTGAAACATTTAGGGTACTTCTTCGGCTACGGGGGTCCAACTTTTATACACTGTAACAAAAGGATTTTGGGTGCGCTCTTATCAAAAATATCCTAGAACTAGCGCGGCAGGTAATTAGGCGGAAAGGTCGACTACCGGTAACCTAACGTAGGGCCTAAGTAGTTTTGTCAGGCGCGGTTTTACGGGGCGGCCCGATTAGGCCCGGGCCGCCCTCGATTTCTCTGATAATTGTTTCCAAATTCATATTAATTCTTTTAAATACGTCTAATAGGCCCTTTGAAAGCGTTGAACATCTCATTGTTTATCTGCCAACTTAAAAATTATATTTTATCATATCATCAATGTGTAACACGAGATCCCGCTATAATACCTCCCTTTGACTGCCAAAAGACGCAAACTATCCAGACCTGGAGGTGCTGGCGTGAATTTCTTATCGGTGGTGACGTAGCGACGTGCTCTAATCTACTGCGAGTAGGGGGCTGCGAGTACAAGCTTAGCGGGTAGCTCATGGAACACCCAAACTCACTTATCGATAAGTTTCATAAAAAAATCGCCGTTTATAGTTCACCTTGTAAATTCTATTCATCTATTGACAGTGTTGCTAATTCTATTAGACAAAAATAAACACAACATTTTAATTTCCCAAACTAATTTGCAAGTTGAAAGAATTTCTGAGCTTCGAGCCACATTTAAAATTAAAACTCTGAATTTATAAATTGTGCCCAGTAAATATACTCATAAATACCCCCTTATTGAAATCTCCAGAATTTCCGTACAGTCAAAAATACAACTTCTAAAGTACGGTACACGAAAATAAAAAACACCCTGCGGGGCAATTCTGGGGGCGTTCCCCCCAGACCCCCCCTGGCGGGACTAATTGGGCCTCCCCAAGTTTTGGGGCTTGAACCGCGCCTGAGTTTTGTAATGGAAAGGATTTCGGGTGCGTATGTTTTCATTGAAAAAAACAAGTGTTGAAACGTTGGACCCCCCCAACCGAAGAAGTTCCACATTTAGTCCCTTGGACGGTTATTATGAACATTACTGTAGGGCCTATTATGGGCGAATTTGAAAAAAAAATCTAAAAACACCAATATTGTCATTACCGGTAGACCTACATGCAATTTCTGACCGGCGCCCAACAAACGGCGCTTTCTGCCACCCCCCCAAACCCCCAACCTACTTTTCCCAGCAAAAAACGTATCATGGCCGATTTAACCTATAAAGTGGTGTAGGCCTTCTAACCTCGCCACGGCGCTTCGCGCCACCTCCCCAAACCCTCTGACCTACTTTTCCCAGCAAAAATCCCACATAATCAATGTGTACAGTGTTGCCAGAAAAAAGAAAATCCCTGTGCGGCCAGTGCCTTTTAGTTTGGTCGCACAAGGATCGTTTGACGTATAGCTTCACCAATCATTTTACGAAAAATCCTTTTGGCGTATAGACACTCCCTAATATTTCATGTTCCCTTCTTCCATTATCTCTTTGCTCATTTATTTCCCCCATTTTGTTCACAAGGTCTCCCCTAGGCCCTACTGCTCAACTTCTCTCCATTCATGCCAAGGGCCTAGACTTAAGCCAATAGGCCTATGCTAGGGGGTACTTGTTCGGTTGGGAAGGTCCAAATGCTTTTTGCAATGTTTTGCGTGAAGCGCGTTGGTGTTAAATGAAATATAATACCAAGTAGCCTAGGCCCTACATATTGTAAAATATACGCGCTTCGCGCCCCCCCCCCCCCCCCCCCCTAACATACGATTCCCTACAAAACATTGTAGAGCCTAAAATGCTTTTGGACCCCCCCCCCCCAACCGAACAAACAGGCCTTAGGGTGTGACCGTTAAAGTTATCGGGCAATGTTTAAATCGTAGCTAATGTTTTCAGGCCTTGTTCCCGGGCTGTTGTAGAGCGTCCTTTAGACCTAGACCTAGCCTAGTTCAAGATCACATATTGGCAGGAGATTCACTCTATAAAGCTTAAATGAATTACTACTTTCCCTAACTAGGCCTAGGGCCAGGGTTGGGTAACGACGCGTCGCAAATAATATTCGACGCGTCGCGTCGCAAATATGCGTAGAATATGTAAAATATGTAGAATATGTAGAAAATTCGCGTCGAAAATTAAATAAGGAATATTATTGTATATAATTCAAATTCCAGACATATTTTCATCAACCCTAAAAACAAATGAACTCAGCATTATATTTTGAACTTGTAAGCAAGTGTTTGTAGTTGTACTTATTACAAGGCGAAGCTGATGAATCAATAATTCACCGTCATAAAGAACTTGAAGCAAAGAAAACCGGCATATTCACAAGATACCAAGGTCACCTGTTTTCCTGATCATAAATATACGTACTATATGGACAAGCAAAAGCCTTGCGTTTCATTAACCAAAGTCACCCTTATTCTAACTTCTTAATAGTATAACTTTCTAGTTTAATTTACATATTGCCAATGTATTAGCTAAGGTGCCTAACTAGATTAACCCCTGAAATTAAAAATCACACTGATTTAGCTCAAAGTAAACATACACCATAGACCTCCTAAGCTCTACCTCCCAGAATTTCGACGTGTTTTAAATGTCATAAAGTGTAATTACGACGTGTATATTCGAAGCGTATAATACTGGTATAATACCTTTTCGACGTTGATATTATACCTACCCAACCTGCCTAGGGCCCTACCTTTCGGAGACTACGTGACTTGGGGAGGCCAAATCACGTTCAATGCGCTTGAATAGATATTTGGTTCTAGTTAATGCAGACTTTGATAATGTAGGACTAGGCCTAGCTACCCCAAAGCGTCTTCCGACCAATTCTGAGGGAACCAATCCGCCTTGACTTTTGTGATAGGCTAGTAGCTTACACTTCAAAGCGGCTTTGTGATTGGTGCTCATCTACTACCAGCATATTTTGTAGGCCTATAGGCTTATTTAGAGATCGAAGTGTTGAAACTTTCAAGGGTAGGCCTAGGGGCCTACATTGAAATATTTCAAGAAATTATGAAACATTTGTAGGCCTATTTAAGGCATTTCTGCATTACTAGATTGATTTTGTAAACTTTTAGAGAGTTCTAGGGTGTATGAGTTTGTTATGTTGGTAGTATCAACCTTCTGCACACTTTGCAGCTGTGTCAAACTGCTTCCTACCACTTGTTACCTGTTCCTACAATGGTAAAGAAGCTTGTATATGGTCACAAGTGTTTTACCCCGAGTGAGAACAAAATAATATTTAACTATGTTGTAGCTGGGCAGCTATGTACCAACAATGCTAGGCTCTACCTACTAGAATGATTGCTCACATCAAAAAGAGTGGGAAGTGCCCCAAACAACTCTTTATTTTATCTTGATAATAACTGAAGGTTATTAGTTATTTGTTATTTTTACAGCCTACAGGCTTATAGAAGTAAAAGGCATATTTTTGTTTTATTTTATCACTAGCAAACCTCAAGCCTGCACGTCGGGTTCATTGTTATAACAAGCTAACGGCTGTGTCAAAAAATTGGAAATAATTGCTATTGTTGGAAGGAATGATATGTTTGCTAAATATTATTCCTCTTAAGTTTTGTCCAAATAATGAATAGAATAAAAGTTAGAGCTTGATAAGTGTTGCGCCGTTCAACAGACGTAAAATTGGGAAATGAGAATCTATCCCAACTGTCGTCACGTAACCTATCGATCATTTTAAGCTCCACCTATCACCAGTCGTCAATTACCAAATCAGTTTCCGTTTAGTTTCATTTTTATATATATATTCTCTCTCTCTCTCTCTGTGGTACTGGTAGGTTGACAAGAACTTTTTAAGTCTAATAGTTTCAGCACCAATTACGGGGTAATATTGCGGGGCGTCATGCGGCGATATTTCCGCGGAGTCCTAGAGGCGTGTCTCGCCCGCCGTACGTCACAAAAGATGTATTTCGCAATGTTGCGTCGCCTGTTGACCGTACTGCCTGCCTTTGTGTGCGATCGGCGCCTGGCGAGAGAGGGAGGGAGAGTAGACACGTGGTTCATTGCTCTGCCACGCCCCAAAACACGATGCACAAATGTTTAAACTGTCTAGTGAGAAATCGATTCCTCTAATTTCGAATCAATCCGGAATTGATTAATCAATTCTGCCATGTCATCCCTACTAGGTAGGCCTACCTCATAAATTAGGTTTTATTTTACTTAGGTCTATAGTTTCTCTTAAAGTACAAGATTGCAAATGTTAGGCCTACAGTATTTTGCCACTAGACAGAAATTATAAATTGACCTTGGTAGACCTACCTCACTTTCAAAACTTCTTTAGTTCCAGTCAGTTCCAATAAACTCAAGAGTAGACGAGACTATTTCATTGTTATTAATTACTTAAAGGGGTATTCACCTGGGAAACTAAAAAAAAAAAAATCATTCAGTCTAACAAGAAAAAAGAATTTAGAAAACTAATCAAAAAGTTATTGGGTCCACCATGACCCGAAAAAATAATTTTCTAACTCAGTAATTTTTTAGCTAGGTCCCATCGGCAAAAATCTCCCACAAGAAATAACATGGGGACGATCTTTATGCCCCGTGACCTTGGAGGATTTTGATACAAAAAAATATTGACCATTGACCACTCAGCAGCCTTCTCTGTAAATCCACTATATATATATATTTTTTTAAGTTAGGCAAGTGGTGATTTTGGAAAGCATATTTGTGCACAGTTTAAATTAGTTTAATTTTATAAAAGACAATTTTAGATGCTCTTGTAGGCCTATGTATGTGGAACAAAAAAACAAGCATGTTAAAATCAATTTTAGAAATTCCCCAAAACACCAATTTTAAACAATTTCAGGATCAAAAAACTTTTTAAAAAAGTTGTGTAAAAGTACAGTTAGGGCTACAAGATATAATTTTTTTATCTGTCATTCTAGAGTATTTCGCATAGATTTGATACCGTACAAAAAAATATTGACCATTGACCACTCAGCAGCCTTCTCTGTAAATCCACTATATTTTTTTTGTAAGTCTCTGTAAATCCACTGATTTTGGAAGGCATATTTGTGCACAGTTTAAAGACACAATTTTATAAAGACAATTTTAGATGCTCTTGTATGTATGTGGAAAAAAAAAAACAAGCAGGTTAACCAATTTTAGAAATTCCCCAAAACACCAATATTGTAAACAATTCAGGATAAAAAAAACTTTTTAAAAAAGTTGTGTAAAATTACAGTTAGGGCTACAAGATTAATTTTTTTATCTGTCATTTCTAGAGTATTTTGCATAGATTATGTAGTAAAAAAAAATTTTTGGGGGAGCAATATTGCTTTACACTCTGCATGAAGTTGGTCCCAGATGTCCCAGTAAACCTATGTCAGGCCTAGAAGCCTACCTCGGGGTTTGCCACTTTCAAGGATTTTATCCTTTTTCAAGGTGTTTCAAGGATTCCTGGATTTTTGGCAAAATTTTAGGATTTCCTACCATATTTAAAATAACAGGAAACTAATACATTTTTTTTAAATACACCTAAAGAGAAATCAACAGTGGGTAATAAAAACAACAGAAGCACCAGGTAAAGTAATAATATCCCAGTGAGCATTGACACGATGGCAAAAACTAAAACTTTAAATACATATTCTAAAAAATTCAGTTTCTTAGGCTATGCTTGCATGTAATTGGATGAGCGTAGCGAGCGAAGCAAAGATTCCATTTCACTACACTGGAGAAAAAACCCCGGGAATGTTTTTTTTTTCTTTCTTTCTTTCTGTATTTTTGTCTGTTTGTCCACACGATTCCGGTTAAGGCATTCCACCGCGTTTTTCTATTTCAAAATATGCTACAAGTCAAAATATAGTGAATGGCTTTGAAACATGGCTATTTTAGAAAATCAAAAATTTTTTTTCCCAAAATTTTTTTCTGATCCGGTACAGGGCCCAAATATAGCCACTCAAAATAATTTCAAACTTCAATTCGCCGGGGCACCCATTCAACGTAGGGTGTTGTGCTTTTGTGACATTAATTTTCAACTGTTTTTCTTGGACTGACTGAGAGAAAACAGATTTATTTTAACAATTGTCTTTCCTGCGGATTTTTTCGTTTGGCGGTACAAATCGGTAAAAAATACCGCCAAACAAAAAATTCGCTGGAAAGACAATTGTTAAAATAAATCTGTTTTCTCTCAGTCAGTCCATAGAAAAACAGTTAAAAATTATGTCACAAAAGCACAAACACCGTACGTTGAATGGTGTCCCTGGCGAATTGAAGTTTGAAATTTTTTTGAGGTGGCTATATTGGCCGTGTACCGGATCAGAAAAATTTGGAAAAAAATTTTTTTTGATTTTCAAAAATAGCCATGTTTCAAAGCCATTCACTATATTTTAACTTAGTAGCATATTTTGGAAAATAGAAAAACGGGGTGGAATAGCCTTAAACCGGTTACTCCGATTGCGATGAAATTTTATGGAGACCTTCGAAATCTCTGAACTTAGAACTGCCACGTTTCTGGGGCCCCAATCGGAAAATTATTTCTCATGAAAATTGCAATTTTACGATTTTTTTTGATTTGAAAAATTTCTTCGACTTATAACACCTACATGCTTAATTCGATTTCAATTATTTTTTCCCCAGAACCTTAATTTTATGAATTAAGATATTCATGTGAAATTTGAGCGCAATCGAAAAATTATTTTTCATGAAAATATAAATTTTGCGGGTTTTTTCTTTTTTAAAAATTTTTTGATTTATAACACCTACATGCTTTATCCTATTGTTATGATTTGGTCACAGAACCTTAATTTTATAAATTTAAATATATTCGTGTGAAATATGAGCGCAATAGAATAATTATTTCTTATAAAAATCGCAATTTTCGATTTTTGTTTTTTTTTAAAAATTATGATTAATTTAAAAATATATATATGGGCCCTATGTAAGTTTATTTTTTATTAAATTTTATTTTATTTAAAAAAAATCTTGAACAAAGTTTAATTTTTTTACAGAACAACAGAAAATCTGCATAACACATTGCAGCTCAATGCACCAATTCCCGCTCATCCAACAACGCGGCGGACTTAAGCGTTTCCTAGTTAAGTTAAATTCTCAAAAATAATCTGGCATACGTGAAAGGTATTATTGTATGGAATCCTGAAAATTTGTTTGTTCCTTCACGTAATAATACGCAAATACTACTATTTTCAAGGATTTTGAGGATTTTTAAAGAAAAAAAATATTTACTTGGTGGAAACCCTGGCCTCCCCTATTACTACTGTCTTACTTTGTATTGAAAAACAGTTAAATTCTATATTAGGCCTACTTATATAACCGGAGGAGTAAACATACCCTGTTGCTCTGTCTCCAGCTGATGTTCAAGATGGCGCCTGTGGACGATGCACCGTCCTCCAAAAGTCCAACCGGTTATCAGCAGACTGAGAGAGATGGACCTCGGACTTGTTGGCGTCATTCAGCGCAACTAGCATCTTTCAACCTGGAACTTCTGTTATCGTGAGTTGTAAAACCTGCTCTGGTGATCCTTGTTTCTAGATTTAAAGTTCAGCTAATTTTAAATACAGTCCAGGAATTAAATAGGCCTATATTAAGATCTTATTATATTGCATCTGTAGTCTAGTGGAGAAGTCATCCGCACGGTGAAGTGGGAGACCCTGGTTAAACCCCCAACCTGAGGTAGATTTACAAATTTCGTTTTGTTTTCCCCTAAAATAGGGGTAGGCCTAATGAGAAATGGTGATATAAAACCCAAATTTCGTTTTATAAAACCCTAAATTTTCGCGTTTTCGCGATTTCATTTAGGGTAAATGGTCAAAAACATAGGCCTTTTCTAAATTTTTTTAAAATTTTTTAATATCAAAATTTTAAAAAAGGAGCCCTTTAAGTAGGGATGACATACATTTCAATGTGTTAGAATCAAACATTGTGACCCACAAATCTATTTAGAATCGATTCCCAAGCAAAAATAAATATTTGTACATGCACCATTATTTTGGTGGACTATTGCCGCGGAGTCCGTGATACACGTCGTTATTTTGGTCAGTCTATTTCCGTGGAGCCCGTGACGTCAAAAAACGACGTACCGCCCGCTGCGCGCGTTCGCGCATATTCGGGCTGGACCGCACCTCCCCCAAATTTCAGGACTGGCCCCCCACCATCCCCCACATTTTGAGCACTAAATGTTTAATTTAGGGGAGTTAATTCGGGGTTTGACCATTTTATACAATTTTGTTCGTAATTTTGCAATATACACGAGATTTGCGAAAAATTTGCGTTTTCAAAATGTTTTTTTTCCATCTTAAAAAATGTATTCGTCAACATATTACATTTAGGGAATAAAATGGAATTAAAATTTTCGCAATTTCGTTATCACATTTTTCACTACTCCCACCTATAAAATGATTGAAATGTCAAAATTATATTTAGCTGCAATTTGAAGCAAACCATGTTGGGAAAATAATATTAAATCGGGAGACTGCATATTTGACCTAAATTGCTGAATTTTTAATTTTTTTATTATAATTACTGTCATGACAAAATGGACTAGGATTACCCGTGCCCATAGACCCCAAAAAGATCTAAGATTGAAGACGGAAGAATACAATCAAGCAGCCAATTCCACAAACTAAGGCCTTCCAGAAAGCATAGGCCTAAGGAGCGTGATAATGCCCTAAGACTAAGCCAAAGCGGGGATAGGTGAATTGAACGGTCAAACAAGTAATGTAAAGGCGATTCTCATAGGAGATATCCGAGGAGGTATTACTCCCGGAATTTTGCAAAGAAAAGGGATACCAGGCCAAGGCATATCCTGGAATAAAAATGGCGAGTTACGCCGTCAAATTGAAAATTAGTGGAAGAGGACACGGTAGGGCCCACCCGAAACAATTTCATTACACGTAGGAAATCGCGACAGATGGAATCGAGAAAGCTAAAGAGTTATCGTAGAAGAAGTAAGAGGCCTACTGAGGGTGTTAAGGAAAAATATCCTATAGCATGGGTCAATATGTGTGCGGTAACCACCAGCGCTGGCCAATATGTCAATAGCGAAATCAAGCAAGTGTGCGACAACGAAGGGGTAAGTTTGTTGACATAGGAAGAGTAGGCATAGACAGACAGGGGAAACCTCAAAATAAAATATGGAAAGTGAAGTAAAAATTTGGGGAAAGACTAAGGAGCTTAGTAATAAACAGAGGCCTAGGGACATAGGCCTATTGCCCACACAAAATGCCATGTGGGATGGCAATTGAGATGACAGAAACTGATAGGCCTACAATGAAGGATTTTTACCCAACCCGCGTGTGGACCCGAAGTATTTAGTGAAGGTCAAAGAAAAGAAGGAAATGAAAACAACGGAAAGAAGATGTGAAATAAGCATACTACACTTAAAATCGTCACACTTAATGGGAAGATGGAAGAGGTGATAGATACAATGCAGGCAAGGAAGTTGGACATTTTGGGGGTTGGTGAAACAAAAAGGAAAGGAGTGGGCTCAAAGGAGCTTAGAGAGGGTATAAAATATGGTGGTCGGTGGAAATGAAGGTAAAAAATGGGTTGGTTTGTTGTGAGCCCAGAGATAAAGGAAGACATTGTTGAAATAAAAAAATTGTAGTGGGCAAATGATCAAGATGAAAGTGCTGATAGGAAAGAGAGAGACCGAGATAATTCAGGTATATGCTCCTCAAGTAGGGAAGTCCATGGATGAGAAGGCATCTTTTATGGGGCTTGATGGAAATGGAAATAACCACCAGAGAGTTATTATCATGGGAGATTGAATGCAAGGTGGGGGAAAACCATAAAGGATATGATGGCGTACTGGGCGCCCACGGGTATGGGAGAAGAGATAAGGGAAGGAGAAATGTTGTTGGAGATGTGCAGCCGAAAATTTTCTATCATATCAAATAGTTCTTTTAAAAAGAAAGTGAAACACAAAATCACTAGATATGGATGGGATGGGGAGACTGAGAGTGTGATAGACTATATCATAGTCAGCAAAGAACTGATGACAGGAGTTAGGGACGTTAAGGTTATTTCCCAGCATTTTCATTGGACGGAGACCACAGACTACTGGTAGCAAAAATAAAAGCAAAAAGACGATGGAAAAGTTCAAAACAAACCGGGGCTAAGAAACTGAAGGGTGTGGCAAAATAGTACAAGAAGACAAAATAAGGGAGTTGTTCAGGAAGAAAGTACAAGAAAAAATACCTCAAGGAGAGCTGAAAGAAGTAGAAGAAGAATGGTGTGCTCTTAGAAACACGCTAGTGGGGGTTACAGAAGAACTATGTGGCGAAATGAGTGGGAAAAGAAGCTAAAAGAGACACCATGGTGGAATGAAAGGTAAAAGCTGCAGTAAACAGAAAAAGAAACATTTGGGAAAAAAAATGGAGGAAGACCACTCCATAGCAAATACTCCCGAAATATGAACAGAGCAAAAAAGAGGTAAAAGAGATTGTCAAACTGGAAAAAAAAAAAATCAATGGTGAAGTTGGCTGAAAAGCTGGGAAAGTTTACTTTGAAGGAAACAAAAAGATGTTGTGGGTATGTCCATGAGAAAATAAACCAAAATAACAAATATAAAAAATAATGTTACAACTAAGTATGATACATCAAATTAATCACAAAAGATCAACACTATTTATTTTGCCTTGTGAAGTTTTTTTTTAATACATGTTGTTTGTGATAGAATGCCTATCGGCTAGGTTAGTGTTTGTGGTTTGGGAAAGAAGAAAGGAGACCAACCGCTTTCCTTAAATGAGATGGGCCGCTGCGTGAAACTGGCTGGTTAAAAATAAATATTTACAAAAATCACAATGTCGTACGTTTCGGCCAACGCGGCCTTGGTCACCGACCGTTAGAGAAGAAAATAAATTTAAAAATATTTACAATATATTACAAGGCGCTGTTGGGGGTGAGGGTGGGTGAAGGTGGCGGTGCAACATGTGGGGGAGTCAGGTGGTCTAAGAGGGAGGGCCTAGGGCTTATCTTAGATTGAGGTTAGGTTTTTTGCGCGAGCGGGGGACTATTTGGTGCGCTAATTCCCATTGCCTTAAGGTTCCTCGTTTTCAGGATGGGGGGAATGACTTAACAACCCTCGTTGTGTAGCAGTCATTGAAGTCCCTGTTGTGGGTTCCTGCATGTTGTGCCACCGGTTTTAGTTCAAGTTTCCTGACAGTGTCCTGCCTATGCCCGTTCATCCTGGTGCTCAGGGGGTTGGTGGTTAGGCCTATGTACTCGGCTGGGGGATAGCTGGCACTGTAGTTGGTAGATCAGGTTGGTTGTGGTGCAGTTGTTGTGTTGCCTTATGGGGTATGTTATTCCAGTCGCTCGAGCAGTAAATGTTGAAGTGGGGGGTGAATTTGGCAGGTTTTTACAAAAGGGGTCTCTTGCAAGGGTGAGAACCTTGGGGTTGGGGGAGCTTGTCGGTCTTCCTGACGGGGGTGTGCCTAACGATGTGGTCACTGATGTTTGGGTGGGCCCCCTCGGAAGTACAAAGCGAGGCATGTTCAGGGCCAAGTCGTTGGTGAGGGCCGATGCTTGAAGAATATGTGCTCCTCGTTTTAAGATCCCGTTGAGTACCTGTAGGCCTGGGTGCCACTTGGTGACAAGCGGGATGATTTCGTTGCTGGGCGGAGTACGCTGTACACTGGGACGGTGAATCCGATCTAGGACCTTATGGCGAGGGTATCCCCGGGAAAAAAGGCATTCGCAATGCGGTGGGAATACTTTGCTTTGGTCCTCTTCGTTCGAACAGATCCTCCGTCCTCGTGTGGCTAGTGAGTGGGGGGAGTGCTTGTTTGGTATAGTTGGGGTGGCAGCTGTCATAGTGTAGATATTGCTGGCTGTTGGTCGGCTTGAAATGGACGCTGGTTCGAGATGTCCGTTGCGGAGCTCGATGTCAAACGTCCAGAAAGTTGACGTGGTGCTTAGAGCCGTGATGTTGGGTTTGGTGTTTCTCAAGCCGACAACAGCCAGCAATATCCCACACTATGACAGCTGCCACCCCAACTATACCAAACAAGCACTACCCCACTCACTAGCCACACGAGGACGGAGGATCTGTTCGAACGAAGAGGACCTAGCAAAGTATTGCCACCGCATTGCGAATGCCTTTGTTGCCCGGGGATACCCTCGCCATAAGGTCCTAGATCGGATCACCGTCCCAGTGTACAGCGTACTCCGCCCAGCAACGAAATCATCCCGCTTGTCACCAAGTGGCACCCAGGCCCACAGGTACTCAACGGGATCTTGAAACGAGGAGCACATATTCTTCAAGCATCGGCCCTCACCAACGACTTGGCCCTGAACATGCCTCGCGTGTACTTCCGACGGCCACCCAACATCAGTGACCACATCGTTAGGCACACCCCCGTCAGGAAGACCCACAAGCTCCCCAACCCAAGGTTCTCACCCCTTTCAAGAGACCCCGTTGTAAAACCTGCCAAATTCACCCCCCACTTCAACATTTACTGCTCGAGCGACTTTGGGAAAAACATACCCCATAAGGCAACACAAAAAACTGCACCACAACCAACCTGACTACCAACTACAGTGCCAGCTATGCCCAGCCGAGTTTCATAGGCCTAACCACCAACTCCCTGAGCACCAGGATGAACGGGCATAGGCAGGACACTGTCAGGAAACTTGAAACTAAACCGGTGGCACAAATGCAGGAACCCACAACAGGGACTTCAATGACTGCTACACAACGAGGGTTGTTAAGTATTACCCCCATCCTGCAACGAGGAACACTTAAGGCAATGGGAATTAGCGCACCAAATAGTCACCAGCTCGCGCAAAAAACCTAACCTCAATCTAAGATAAGCCTAGGCCCTCCCTCTTAGACCACCTGACTCCTCCCACATGTTGCACCGCCACCTTCACCCACCCTCACCCCAACAGCGCCTTGTAAATATTGTAAATATTTTTAAATTTAGTTTTTTCTCTAACGGTCGGTGACCAAGCCGCGTGGCCGAAACGTACGACATTGTGTATCTTGTAAATATTTATGTTAAAACCCGCCAGTTTCATGCAGCTGCCCATCTCATTTAAGGTGCCCTAAGCTGTTGGTCTTCTTTCTTCTTTCCCAAAACCACAAAACTTATTTTAAAACATGTGTGTTCAAAACAAAGTTAAACGTGGAAATTTTTAAAACGGAAAAACGCCGGAAAAAAATGTTTACTTTGGATGTTTATCAAAAGTTTTCTAATTGACCTTACATAAAAAAAATGTACCCAGTATTCAGCAAAGTGTATATTTTATTAATCTACTATCTTTAAACCCCTAAAAATAAAGAAGATTTGTGGAAATATGATTTTCAAATCTGTATTTGAAGCTGTCACAAGAGAAACCAAATAGTGATTCAACTAGCTGTAAGAACAGAGTTTTGCATTTATTGACCCAAAACTTGGCACAGTGCTAGTTCATGCCACACTAAATAGATGGTGTAAGTGGCATCAACCTGAGTTCAATACACAGCCTTCCAGATAGATCTCAATACCACTCACAAGAGGAAACCGAAGAACTTGTCACAAGAGAACCCCATTTTTTAAGCACATGGTTCTACTTGTTGTTGTTTTTTGTTATTCTAAAATTAATTCCCATTATGTTTTAGTAAAACATAACATTTTAGGCTTTATTTAAATAATATGCATGTTAATTATAGGCCTACTGTAAAATAATACTTAGATCTAGATTCAGAATCACTAATGGAATCCGGGCCAGAATAGGGTTAGAATGCTAGGCTTAGGCAAGGTAGAATTTTTAACAGTAGGTCCTAGAAAATTTATAGGGGTAATGTGGGTAAAGGGGAACACTTTTTTAATGTTTTCACTTCGTTAATTAAATTTTTTTTTAAAATTTTTTTTAGGTTAACTTTTCTGGGAAAAAATTTTTTTCAAAAGAGTTTTTTTATATTACTTAAAGGGTATCCCCCTGGGAAACTTAAAAAAAAAAATATCAGTCAAACAAGAAAAAAGAATTTAGAAAACTAATCAAAAAGTTATTGGGTCCACCATGACCCGAAAAAATAATTTTCTAACTCAGTAATTTTTTAGCTAGGTCCCATTGGCAAAAATCTCCCACAAGAAATAACATGGGGACGATCTTTATGCCCCGTGACCTTGGAGGATTTTGATACAAAAAAATATTGACCATTGACCACTCAGCAGCCTTCTCTGTAAATCCACTATATATTTTTTTTAAGTTAGGCAAGTGGTGATTTTGGAAAGCATATTTGTGCACAGTTTAAATTAGTTTAATTTTATAAAAGACAATTTTAGATGCTCTTGTATGTATGTGGAACAAAAAAACAAGCAGGTTAAAATCAATTTTAGAAATTCCCCAAAACACCAATTTTAAACAATTTCAGGATCAAAAAACTTTTTAAAAAAGTTGTGTAAAAGTACAGTTAGGGCTACAAGATATAATTTTTTTATCTGTCATTCTAGAGTATTTCGCATAGATTTGATACCGTACAAAAAAATATTGACCATTGACCACTCAGCAGCCTTCTCTGTAAATCCACTATATTTTTTTTGTAAGTTAGGCAAGTGGTGATTTTGGAAGGCATATTTGTGCACAGTTTAAAGACACAATTTTATAAAAGACAATTTTAGATGCTCTTGTATGTATGTGGAACAAAAAAACAAGCAGGTTAAAACCAATTTTAGAAATTCCCCAAAACACCAATTGTAAACAATTTCAGGATCAAAAAACTTTTTAAAAAAGTTGTGTAAAATTACAGTTAGGGCTACAAGATATAATTTTTTTATCTGTCATTCTAGAGTATTTTGCATAGATTATGTAGTAAAAAAAAAATTTTGGGGGGAGCAATATTGCTTTCACACTCTGCATGAAGTTGGTCCCAGATGTACAGTAAACCTATGTCAGGCCTAGAAGCCTACCTCAGGGTTGCCACTTTCAAGGATTTTATCCTTTTTCAAGGTGTTTCAAGGATTCCTGGATTTTTGGCAAAATCTTAGGATTTCCTACCATAGTTAAAATACAGGAAACTAATACATTATTTTTAATACAGCCTAAAGAGCAATCAACAGTGGGTAATAAAAACAACAGAAGCACCAGGTAAAAGTAATAATATCCCAGTGAGCATTGACACGATGGCAAAAACTAAAACGTTAATACATATTCTAAGAAAATTCAGATTCTTAGGCTATGCTTGCATGTAATTGGATGAGCGTAGCGAAGATTCCATTTCACTACACTGGAGAAAAAAATCCGGAATGTTTTTTTTTTTCTTTCTTTCTTTCTGTATTTTTGTCTGTTTTTTCCACACGATTCCGGTTAAGGCTATTCCCCACCGCGTTTTTTTTATTTTCCAAAATATGCTACTAAGTCAAAATATAGTGAATGGCTTTGAAACATGGCTATTTTAGAAAATCAAAATATTTTTTCCAAATTTTTCTGATCCGGGGGAACACGGGCCAATATAGCCCCCCTCAAAATAATTTTTAAACTTCAATTCGCCAGGGCCACACCATTTAACGTAGGGTGTTGGGGCTTTTGTGACATTAATTTCAAACTGTTTTTCTTTGGACTGACTGAGAGAAACAGATTTATTTTAACAATTGTCTTTCCTGCGAATTTTTTCGTTAGGCGGTAAAAAATCCGGTAAAAAAATACCGCCAAACGAAAAAATTCGCTGGAAAGACAATTGTTAAAATAAATCTGTTTTCTCTCAGTCAGTCCATAGAAAAACAGTTAAAAATTATGTCACAAAAGCACAAAACCCGTACGTTGAATGGTGTGCCCTGGCGAATTGAAGTTTGAAATTATTTTGAGGTGGCTATATTGGCCGTGTACCGGATCAGAAAAATTTGGAAAAATATTTTTGATTTTCTAAATAGCCATGTTTCAAAGCCATTCACTAATATTTTAACTTAGTAGCAATATTTTGGAAAATAGAAAAACGCGGTGGAATAGCCTTAAACCGGTACTCCGATTGCGATGAAATTTATGGAGACCTTCGAAATCTCTGAACTTAGAACTGCCACGTTTCTGAGCGCAATCGAAAAATTATTTCTCATGAAAATTGCAATTTTACGATTTTTTTTGATTTGAAAAATTTCTTCAGACTTATAACGACCTACATGCTTAATTCGATTTCAATTATTTTTTCACAGAACCTTAATTTTATGAATAAGATATTCATGTGAAATTTGAGCGCAACCGAAAATTATTTTTCATGAAAATATAAATTTTGCGGGTTTTTTTCTTTTTTAAAACAATTTTTTGACTTATAACACCTACATGCTTTATCCTATTGTTATGATTTTTTCACAGAACCTTAATTTTATGAATTAATATATTCGTGTGAAATATGAGCGCAATAGAATAATTATTTCTTATAAAAATCGCAATTTTTCGATTTTTGTCTTTTTTAAAAATTATGATTAATTTAAAAAATATATATAGGCCTATGTAAGTTTATTTTTTATTAAATTTTATTTTATTTAAAAAAAATCTTGAACAAAGTTATAATTTTTTTACAGAACAACAGAAAATCTGCATAACACATGGCAGCTCAATGCACCAATTACGCTCATCCAACAACGCGGCGGGACTTAAGCGTTTTCCTAGTTAAGTTAAATTCTCAAAAATAATCTGGCATACGTGTAAGGTATTATTGTATGGAATCCTGAAAATTTTGATTGTTCCTTCACGTAATAATACGCAAAATACTACCATTTTCAAGGATTTCTGAGGATTTTTAAAGATAAAAATATTTTCTTGGTGGCAACCCTGGCCTACCCTATTACTACTGTCTTACTTTGTATTGAGAACAGTTAAATTCTATATTAGGCCTACTTATATAACCGGAGGAGTAAACATACCCTGTTGCTCTGTCTCCAGCTGATGTTCAAGATGGCGCCTGTGGACGATGCACCGTCCTCCAAAAAGTCCAACCGATGTTATTCAGCAGACTGAGAGAGATGGACCTCGGACTTGTTGGCGTCAATTCAGCGCAACTAGCATCTTTCAACCTGGAACTTCTGTTATCGTGAGTTGTAAAACCTGCTCTGGTGATCCTTGTTTCTAGATTTAAAAGTTCAGCTATATTAAATACAGTCCAGGAATTAAATAGGCCTATATTAAGATCTTATTATATTGCATCTGTAGTCTAGTGGAGAAGTCATCCAGCACGGTGAAGTGGGAGACCCTGGTTCAATCCCCACCTGAGGTAGATTTACAAATTTCTGCTTTGTATTACCCTAAAATAGAGGTAGGCCTAATGAGAAATGGTGATATAAAAACCCAAATTTCGTTTTATAAAATCCAAATTTCGCGTTTTTTTTTTTTTTTTGCGATTTCATTTAGGGTAAATGGTCAAAAACATAGGCCTATCTAATTTTTTTTTAATTTTTAAATCAAAATTTAAAAAAGGAGCCCTTTAAGTAGGGATGACATACATTTCAATCAGTTAGAATCAATCATTGTGACCCACAAATCAATTTAGAATCGATTCCCAAGCAAAAATAAATATTTGTATGCACCATTATTTTGGTGGACTATTGCCGCGGAGTCCGTGATACGCGTCGTTATTTTGGTGGTCTATTTCCGTGGAGCCCGTGACGTCAAGAAACGACGTACCGCCCGCTGCGCGCGTTCGCGCATATTCGGTCTGGACCGGCACCTCCACCAAAATTTAGGACTGGCACCTCCACCATCCCCCCACATTTTGAGCACTAAAATGTTTAATTTAGCGAGTTAATTCGCGTTTTGACCAGTTTTATACAATTTTGTTCGTAATTTTGCGATATACACGAGATTTTGCGAAATTCGCGTTTTCAAAATGTTTTTGTTTTTTCCATCTTTAAATGAGGTAATTCGTCAACAATATTACAATTTAGGCAATAAAATGGATATTTAAAATATTTCGCAATTTCGTTATCACCATTTTTCACTACCTCTACCTATAAAATGTCATTGAAATGTCATAAATTATATTTGGCTGCAATTTTGAAGCAAACCATGTTGGGGAAAATAATATTAACTCGGGAGACTGCATATTTGACCTAAATTGCTGAATTATAATTTTTTTTATTATAATTACTGTCATGACAAAATGACTAGGATTACACCGGTGCCGATAGACCCAACAGATCTAAGATTGGAAAGACGGAAGAATACATCAAGCAGCAATGTCGGCACAAGACTAGGCCTTCCAGAAAGCATAGGCCTAAGGAGCGTGATAAATGCCCTAAGACTAGAGCCAAAAGCGGGGATAGGTGAATTGAACGGTCAAACAAGTAATGTAAAGGCGATTCTCATAGGCGATATCCGAGGAGGTATTACTCAGGAATTTTGCAAAGAAAAGGGGATACCAGGCCAAGGCATATCCTGGAATAAAAATTGGCGAGTTACGCCGTCAAATTGAAAATTATGTGGAAGAGGACACGGTAGGCCGACCCGAAACAATTACATTACACGTAGGAAATCGCGACAGATGGAATCGAGAAAGCTAAAGAGTTATCGTAGAAGAAGTAAGAGGCCTACTGAGGGTGTTAAGGAAAAATATCCTATAGCATGTGTCAATATGTGTGCGGTAACCACCAGCGCTGGCCAATATGTCAATAGCGAAATCAAGCAAGTGTGCGACAACGAAGGGGTAAGTTTTGTTTTCATAGGAAGAGTATAGCATAGACAGACAGAGACCTCAAAATAAAATATGGGAAAGTGAAGTAAAAATTGGAGAAAGACTAAGGAGCTTAGTAATAAAACAGAGGCCTAGGGACATAGGCCTATGCCCACACAAAATGCCATGTGGGATGGCAATTGAGATGACAGAAAACTGATAGGCCTACAATGAAGGATTTTTACCCAACCCGCGTGTGGACCCGAAGTATTTAGTGAAGGTCAAAGAAAAGAAGGAAATGAAAACAACGGAAAGAAGATGTGAAATAAGCATAGCTACACTTAATATCGTCACACTTAATGGGAAGATGGAAGAGGTGATAGATACAATGCAGGCAAGGAAGTTGGACTTTTTGGGGCTTGGTGAAACAAAATGGAAAGGAGTGGGCTCAAAGGAGCTTAGAGATGGGTATAAAATATGGTGTCAGGTGGAAATGAAGGTAAAAATGGTGTTGGGTTTGTTGTGAGCCCAGAGATAAAGGAAGACATTGTTGAAATAAAAAATTGTAGTGACAGAATGATCAAGATGAAAGTGCTGATAGGAAAGAGAGAGACCGAGATAATTCAGGTATATGCTCCTCAAGTAGGGAAGTCCATGGATGAGAAGGCATCTTTTATGGACTTGATGGAAATGGAAATAACCACCGAGAGAGTTATTATCATGGGAGATATGAATGCCAAGGTGGGGGAAAACCATAAAGGATATGATGGCGTACTGGGCGCCCACGGGTATGGGAGAAGAGATAAGGGAAGGAGAAATGTTGTTGGAGATGTGCAGCCGAAATTCTCTAGTCATATCAAATAGTATCTTTAAGAAGAAAGTGAAACACAAGATCACTAGATATGGATGGGATGGGGAGACTGAGAGTGTGATAGACTATATCATAGTCAGCAAAGAACTGATGACAGGAGTTAGGGACGTTAAGGTTATTCCTAGCATTGCATTGGACGGAGACCACAGACTACTGGTAGCAAAAATAAAAGCAAAAAGACGATGGAAAAGTTCAAAACAAACCAGGACTAAGAAGCTGAAGATGTGGCAACTAGTACAAGAAGACAAACTAAGGGAGTTGTTCAGGAAGAAAGTACAAGAAAAAATACCTCAAGGAGAGCTGAAAGAAGTAGAAGAAGAATGGTGTGCTCTTAGAAACACGCTAGTGGGGATTACAGAAGAACTATGTGGGCGAGTGAGTGGGAAAAGAAAGCTAAAAGAGACACCATGGTGGAATGAAAAGGTAAAAGCTGCAGTAAAACAGAAAAAAGAAACATGGAAAAAGATGGAGGAAGACCACTCCATAGCAAATACTCTGAAATATGAACAGAGCAAAAAAGAGGTAAAAGAGATTGTCAAACTGGAAAAACAAAAATCAATGGTGAAGTTGGCTGAAAAGCTGAAAGTTGACTTTGAAGGAAACAAAAAGATGTTGTGGGTATGTCCATGAGAAAGTATCCAAAATAACAAATATAAAAAATAATGTTACAACTAAGTATGATACATCAAATTAATCACAAAAGATCACACTATCTTATTTATTATGCCTTGTGAAGTTTATTTTAATACATGTTGTTTGTGATAGAATGCCTATCGGCTAGGTTAGTGTTTGTGGTTTGGGAAAGAAGAAAGGAGACCAACAGCTTACCTTAAATGAGATGGGCAGCTGCGTGAAACTGGCTGGTTAACATAAATATTTACAAGATACACAATGTCGTAAGTTTCGGCCAACGCGGCCTTGGTCACCGACCGTTAGAGAAGAACTAAATTTAAAAATATTTACAATATATTACAAGGCGCTGTTGGGGGTGAGGGTGGGTGAAGGTGGCGGTGCAACATGTGGGAGGAGTCAGGTGGTCTAAGAGGGAGGGCCTAGGCTTATCTTAGATTGAGGTTAGGTTTTTTGCGCGAGCTGGTGACTATTTGGTGCGCTAATTCCCATTGCCTTAAGTGTTCCTCGTTGCAGGATGGGGGTAATGACTTAACAACCCTCGTTGTGTAGCAGTCATTGAAGTCCCTGTTGTGGGTTCCTGCATGTTGTGCCACCGGTTTTAGTTCAAGTTTCCTGACAGTGTCCTGCCTATGCCCGTTCATCCTGGTGCTCAGGGTTGGTGGTTAGGCCTATGTACTCGGCTGGGCATAGCTGGCACTGTAGTTGGTAGATCAGGTTGGTTGTGGTGCAGTTGTTGTGTTGCCTTATGGGGTATGTTATTCCAGTCGCTCGAGCAGTAAATGTTGAAGTGGGGGGGTGAATTTGGCAGGTTTTACAAAAGGGGTCTCTTGCAAGGGTGAGAACCTGGGGTGGGGGAGCTTGTCGGTCTTCCTGACGGGGGTGTGCCTAACGATGTGGTCACTGATGTTGGGTGGCCGTCGGAAGTACAAAGCGAGGCATGTTCAGGGCCAAGTCGTTGGTGAGGGCCGATGCTTGAAGAATATGTGCTCCTCGTTTCAAGATCCCGTTGAGTACCTGTAGGCCTGGGTGCCACTTGGTGACAAGCGGGATGATTTCGTTGCTGGGCGGAGTACGCTGTACACTGGGACGGTGAATCCGATCTAGGACCTTATGGCGAGGGTATCCCCGGGCAACAAAGGCATTCGCAATGCGGTGGCAATACTTTGCTAGGTCCTCTTCGTTCGAACAGATCCTCCGTCCTCGTGTGGCTAGTGAGTGGGGTAGTGCTTGTTTGGTATAGTTGGGGTGGCAGCTGTCATAGTGTAGATATTGCTGGCTGTTGGTCGGCTTGAAATGGACGCTGGTTCGAGATGTCCGTTGCGGAGCTCGATGTCAACGTCCAGAAAGTTGACGTGGTGCTTAGAGCCGTGATGTTGGGTGTTTGGTGTTTCTCAAGCCGACCAACAGCCAGCAATATCTACACTATGACAGCTGCCACCCCAACTATACCAAACAAGCACTACCCCACTCACTAGCCACACGAGGACGGAGGATCTGTTCGAACGAAGAGGACCTAGCAAAGTATTGCCACCGCATTGCGAATGCCTTTGTTGCCCGGGATCCCCTCGCCATAAGGTCCTAGATCGGATTCACCGTCCCAGTGTACAGCGTACTCCGCCCAGCAACGAAATCATCCCGCTTGTCACCAAGTGGCACCCAGGCCTACAGGTACTCAACGGGATCTTGAAACGAGGAGCACATATTCTTCAAGCATCGGCCCTCACCAACGACTTGGCCCTTGAACATGCCTCGCGTGTACTTCCGACGGCCACCCAACATCAGTGACCACATCGTTAGGCACACCCCCGTCAGGAAGACCGACAAGCTCCCCCAACCCAAGGTTCTCACCCTTGCAAGAGACCCCGTTGTAAAACCTGCCAAATTCACCCCCCACTTCAACATTTACTGCTCGAGTGACTGGAATAACATACCCCATCAGGCAACACAACAACTGCACCACAACCAACCTGATCTACCAACTTCAGTGCCAGCTATGCCCAGCCGAGTACATAGGCCTAACCACGAACTCTCCTGAGCACCAGGATGAACGGGCATAGGCAGGACACTGTCAGGAAACTTGAACTAAAACCGGTGGCACAACATGCAGGAACCCACAACAGGGACTTCAATGACTGCTACACAACGAGGGTTGTTAAGTCATTACCCCCATCCTGCAACGAGGAACACTTAAGGCAATGGGAATTAGCGCACCAAATAGTCACCAGCTCGCGCAAAAAACCTAACCTCAATCTAAGATAAGCCTAGGCCCTCCCTCTTAGACCACCTGACTCCTCCCACATGTTGCACCGCCACCTTCACCCACCCTCACCCCCAACAGCGCCTTGTAATATATTGTAAATATTTTTAAATTTAGTTCTTCTCTAACGGTCGGTGACCAAGGCCGCGTTGGCCGAAACGTACGACATTGTGTATCTTGTAAATATTTATGTTAACCAGCCAGTTTCACGCAGCTGCCCATCTCATTTAAGGTAAGCTGTTGGTCTCCTTTCTTCTTTCCCAACCACAAACACTTATTTTAATACATGTGTGTTCAAAACAAAGTTAAACGTGGAAATTTTTAAAACGGAAAAACGCCGGAAAATAATGTTTAACTTTGGATGTTTATCAAAAGTTTTCTAATTGACTTACATAAAAAAAAATTGTACCCAGTTATTCAGCAAAGTGTATATTTTATTAATCTACTATCTTTAAACCCCTAAAAATAAAAGAAGATTTGTGGAAATATGATTTTCAAATCTGTATTTGAAGCTGTCACAAGAGAAACCAAATAGTGATTCAACTAGCTGTAAGAACAGAGTATTGCATTTATTGACCCAAAACTTGGCACAGTGCTAGTTCATGCCACACTAAATAGATGGTGTAAGTGGCATCAACCTGAGTTCAATACACAGCCTTCCAGATAGATCTCAATACCAGTCACAAGAGGAAACCGAAGAACTTGTTACAAGAGAACACCACATTTTTTAAGCACATGGTTCTACTTGTTGTTGTTGTTGTTATTCTAAGTTTAATTCCCATTATGTATAGTAAAACATTAACATTTTAGGCTTTATTGAAATAATATGCATGTTAATTATAGGCCTACTGTAAAATAAATACTTAGATCTAGATTCAGAATCACTAATGGAATCCGGGCCAGAATAGGGTTAGAAATGCTAGGCTTAGGCAAGGTAGAACTTTTTAACAGTAGGTCCTAGAAATGATAGGGGTAATGTGGGTAATGGGGAACACTTTTTTAATGTTTTCACTTCGTTAATTAATTGTAATTTTGTGGTTAACTTTTTTCAACAAATTTTTTTTTCATAGAGTCTGTGGGGGTATATCCTTTAGTACTGTGGGAATTATAAACTTTGTTTTTAAATCCAGAATAAGCAAGGTAATTTTAAAAAAAATACGAGTTTGTTCCTCATTACCCTAGCTCCGAGGGTAATGGGGAACAAGGCTTGCTATAGCCATAGGGTCGTGTTGTAAAATATTTGGGGTAATTAGGAACATAGAGCTTGACGCCACAATTCCATTGCAATTTGCCAAAATAAAATGTGACAATAAATGGAAATTTTACGGGTAATTGAACAATGAAAAATACTTTATCTGGGAAACAACCCTGGAAACAGGGGTAACAATAGTTAAAACTAATGACAATGAAAACAAAAAACATTTTGATATTAGCTTTCACTTATTTTTATGGTCATTATGTAAGCAGCTTACATAATATTAGATGAGTCTTTGTAAAAATAGGTCAGATTTGACCACACTTCCAACTTAAGGTAAAAAGGAACATAAAAGTGCGATAAAGGTAGAAATGCATATAAACATGACTAGAAGCCTACTTTAAAGAAAATAAGTTGACAGAAGTCATGAATCAGGCCCACATGTCTGAATAATGCTATGGCATAGTGCATTTATGCCTCTATTTCACATCAACTTTAAAGGCAAACTTATACTTGATGCGATCGTTAGCCCCATCCATGTCGGGAAATGGGAGGATTGCAATTATGTCAGAAATAGTCATAATGGATACATCACTCTACTGCTATACATAGCCTAGATAGGCCTAATGATCATTGTTCACTGACTTGGTGCCCAATACACGATATTCAGGAACAACGATGTCTTGTATGATGCACACATATCGAAAAGTTTGTGCTTTTCTTTTTCCCAATTTAAATCGAGCTAGAATGAATTGACCAACTGCCAATGTCCCCAATGCCAATGCCAATGTGTGCCGATGTGTGTGTGTATGTTTGTTCCCATTTACCCCACAGATATTAATCCAGTGATAAATGGCTTGTTCCTCTTAACCTACGTTGTTCCTGATTACCCTCATTGTGTGTTCCTCTTTACCATCAAAATTAACTTGTTAGGGTAATGAGGAACATCATTAAATTTAATGATATGCATAAATGTTAAAAAATAATGAAAATCATGATCATGTTGACACAAGAAGTAGGTAACTTTCTATGCATGCTGTTTTAATTTGTGTTACTGCATTAGCCTGTAAAATAATTGAAAGTAGTAAAAAGTGTAAAAACAATAGCATGATTTTTTTACAGGGTGACAAAAAAAATTAAAAAAAATACTGAACATAAGTAGTAATGCAAGTAGTTGTAATTGCCTGGCCATAAACATCAATGCAGCTAAACAGTACAGTAATTTTCATAATTTTGCTTTCAAACGGAAACAAGGGAATGCCACTGTTCCCGATTACCCTTTGTTCCCCATTACCCACATTACCCCTATGTTAACAACTTTTAGGCAGGGACATGACATGGGTAACTTTTAGAGATAATACTTTTACTGGGCCTAAGCCTAGTCACGGGAACTAAGTGGTTTGAATGTAGGCAAAAGACCTATGATTCTAGGTAGGGGTAGGTACAAGTCCAGAGGTGTTGGGCTTAGACCTAGGCCTAGACTGTTTTAGAAAACTAAGCAGCCTGTTAATTTTATAGCCTAAACAAATTTTATCAAATAACTGGTTCACTTTACAGCTCTATGCCTATCAAATGGCTAAAACTAACGCTAAAACTAAACCGTTTTGACTTTTGAGTTATATTTATGAAAGTTTGTGGGCCAAACCGATTTATGTGGCCTCTGCCGCCTGCTATCAATGATTTTGCTATAGGCCCACTGGCAAAGAACACTCTTTTAGCCAAACTGAATGCAGCACCTAATTTAGTTACGTATTCAGGGCGTCCGCGTGTAGCTATCTTTTGCGTTGAAGCTGTGGAATTTCAGCGTGTTGTTTCATTGCTCATTTCCCTATAAATATTTTGTGTTAAGCTCTTTTGATGTTGATAAATCTTATAATTCAACATGGTCAATCAATCCATCATAAATGCTTTTACTAACACTTGCACTTTTACACTTGTTTTTAACTGTTTAGCTAATAATCGATCTCATATATTTCAGTAGTTAACCAATTGATTGTCAACATTTTACCATTTGTTTTGTAAATATATATTCTTACCTTTGTTTTTATCTTGTTGCTTCTCTAATGACAATATGACTATTGATTGATAAAAACCTATGCTTTGTAACTAATATTAACCTTGCTTAATACTGGTTCACATATGTCACAAGAGAAACTGTCACAAGAGAAACCATACATGTTTAGTATAAATATGAATAATGTCATTATCTTTAACCCAATGTTAACAAATCAAGTGTTGTTTAATACATTAGTTAGGGATTGGTGATCAGACAAGTTTTTTATTTCAAAATGAAGTTAGATTTGATAGGCCAGGACTTGAAACTTGACATGTACATTTCAGTGTGCTTACCTTGTCACAAGAGGAAACTGATGAACTTTAATTTTTGTAAGTCTTTGGATGTACCAATCTGTTTGAGATTTTGAACATTAATAAATTATTTTAACTTGAATTATTTACACAAATTTGACAGAAAACGCTCCAATAATATAAAAACTGTGATCTAAGTAATACTCAAAATTCTTGCAAACGGTCACAAGAGAAACCATGGACAGACCCTTGTACGGTATGATAAAAAATAAACGTACAGATAGTGAGCGTCCAAATTACCTTAAAAACGACGACGGTAAACTAACACAAGAACCAAATGAAATACAAGCCTTGTGGAAAAAGCATTTCTACAACCTACTCAATGACCCCAACACTCGTGGCTGTGATGAAGTGATCAACAACCATACTGTGGAAATATTGAAAGAAGATCATGAAGAAGAGGAGGGAGAAGTAACGATAGAAGAAGTAAGGCATGCTATAGGCTGTATGAAAAATGGAAGAGCAGCAGGGGTGGATGAAGTATATATAGAGATGATCAAAGCAGCAGGACCAGTAGGGTGTGAATGGATGCACCGTGTGGTAAAAGCAGCCTGGCAACAAAAAACAGTTCCCGAGGACTGGCGGAAGGAGTGATTTTCCCACTTATAAAAAGGGTGACAGGAAGGAAGTAAAAAACTACAGAGGCATCACCCTAATGAGCCAAGGAGCTAAGATATATGAAAGAATAATGCAAGCAAGATTAAATGAAATAATAGAACCACGGCTAAGGGAAGAGCAGTATGGGTTTCGGAGTGGAAGGTCAACCACTGATTTGATATTCGCAGTTAGACAAATCATGGAAACTAGATGGGAGGCAGGACAAACGGTGCACCTAGTATTTTTAGACCTAGAAAAAGCCTATGATCGCATGCCCCAAGGGAAAGTATGGGATTGCCTAAAAAAGAAGGGTGTTAACCACGGCATGATCGAAAGAATAAAAAGTATGTACCAACAATGCACATGTTGTGTTCAAACAAACCATGGAAATACTGAGTGGTTTAACACTAACTCTGGCCTAAGGCAAGGCAGTGTAATATCCCCATTACTATTCTCAATAGTAATGGACGAAATATTAAATAAGGTGGAACCAGAGACGGGAACTGGCACAAGGACAATGATTTATGCGGATGACATCCTAGTGTGGGGAGAGACAGCTGAAGAAGTGCAGACAAAAGTGAAGAAGTGGGATCTTGTAACAGAAGAATTTGGACTAAAGATCAGTGTAGGAAAAAGTAAAACTATTGTGATGGAAAAATCTAGAAAGAAAGGAACAAGTAAAGTAACTAGAGAGAAAATTAAAATTGGAAATGAGGAACTGGAAGAGGCAGAAGAGTTTGCGTACGTAGGTAGCATTATCACAAAGGAGGCAAAGATGGGAAGTGAGATCAGTAAAAGGGTGGCCCAGGCAGAATCCTTTTATCAGCAAGTAAGGAAGTTACTTTGGAACGAGGATTTCCCTAATGAATGCAAGGTGTTATTGTACAAGGTATACTATCTACCCATCCTTACATATGCTTCAGTGACCTGGACACTAGGAGCCGTAGATGCAAGTAGGATTCAAGCAGCTGAAATGAAGTTTGTAAGAAGCATAGCCGGAATATCGAAGTTAGACAAAATTAGAAGCCAAGAAATCAGGACAAAAGTTGGAGTTGAGAAGCTATTATTCAAAATTGGACGAGAAAGGTTGAGATGGTATGGACATGTCAGAAGAATGGGAGAAGAAAGAATTCCAAGGACAGAATTTGAAAGTGGGGACAAAGTTAAAAGACGAGTCGGTAGACCAAGAGAGAAGTGGAAAGATCAAATAAGAAATGATATACAGGAAAGAGGTGAGAAGTGGGAAGAAGTCGAAGCAAGGAAACTGTGGGAAGACAGAAGTGGATGGCGTGAACTGGTGGGAAGAAGTGCGAGTGAACCTGAAGAGGACATGACAGGCCTGGCAAGCCGGTGTTAACAACTCATAAAATGCCCTAGAAAATTGGTGGCTATAGCCACCCCCTGACCTAACTTAAGTTGGAAACAGGAGTCAGATATATATATATATATATATTATTAAATGTTTCCATCAAATGAGTGGTTTTGGCTTAGGCCTAATGAGACTTTTGATAAAGACTACATCCATCAGCTGGTGGAAGTGGCGCCATTTAAAAAATATTAGGCCTACCTCATCATCATTATTATCAGTCATTATCCATCGCCGTTTCCTACTTCTGACAGGGTCAGTTTGGGTTTCGCAACCAAATTCTTCCACTTATTTCTATCCTCCCACAATCGTGTCTCTGCTACATGCTACAGCTCTCTCCTCTAGTATGTAGGTCTCTTGCTATGGTCTCCTTCCATCTCTTTCTTGGTCTCCCCCGACTTCTTCTTTCTTCAATCCTTTTCTCATACAATCTCCTGGGCATCCTCTCTTCCGTCATTCGTTTCATATGCCCAAACCATCTCAGCTGTGTCCTTCCCATCCTGTCACTTACCTTCTCCACCCCAAGCATCTCTCTGATGTTTGTATTTCTAATTCGTTTTCTTCTTGTCTTGCCCACTGTGCTCCTCAGGAATCTCATCTCCGCCGCCTGTATTTGGCTTTCTTCTTTATCACCCATAGTCCAGGTTTCTGCCGCATATGTGAGGATCGTTATGAAGTAGGTCTTGTATAGTGTCATCTTGCACTGTAAGGGTATTTCCCTATCCTACCCCAGGCCTTTTACGCACTGGTAGAAGTACCTGGCCTTTTGTATTCTGTTGGTAATTTCCTTTTTTATCTTCCCGCTTGCCATTATTTCACTTCCTAGTAGCCAAAACTCTCCACCACTTCCAGGGTTTCTTCTCCAATCTTGATCTATGCATGATACGTAGTTTCTTACGTCTCATTCTCCTGGCATAGCAATCAACCTTGCTCTTGATCACGCTTATCTTCATGCTAGCCTCTTCAATGTGCCTCTTCCAGAGGTCTGTGTATCTCTTGAGTACCTCCTCATACTCTGACCACGCCACAAAATTATCGGCAAACAGCATAACCTCTACCTCCTCCATTTCCTCCATCTTTCCTTTGTTGTGTATGTCATCCATCACTTTTATAAATAGCAGTGGTGACAACACACTTCCCTTCAATTATTAATTATTTTTATTTATCCTTGCACATTTCAGGGATGACAAGAACCTGTACGAATTTCAAGAAGGCTCCTCGAGAACCTTCCACATCGTATGTCTTGCTGTCATGCGTGATTCTTCAACGTCTCAGACATCATCATATTCAACCACCTATGCTCGTATCGTATTGATGTTTGTAAGTCAGTTATTGGAACAGTTGATTTATTCCTAATCCCTCTATCCTCCCTTCTAAGAGTGTATCTTGCATGTTAGTTAGGTACGGTGCTCGACTACTTGCTTAACTATTTCATTTGTTAACGTAATATTATAAAGTCTATTAACTTCCTTGTTCCTTGCAGTCTCTCAAGTTATCTGACCAGGCTGTTGTCAGTGAGTGTTAAAAGTAATGATATCGTTAAGCTAGTGGTCATGAAGAAGCACCAGCATGTTCCCAGCATGTTTGCATGTTCCCAGCATGTTGACTAGCTCACACCACAGTTCACCTTATTGCATTTATTCAAGTAAAATAGGCATAGTGAAAATAAAATAGCGGAAATGTTAGGAATGCAGTCCGATTTAAAAATCAATATCAATAATAGTTTGACTGAAATTGCTAGCCCTACTAAACCGGCATTGGAACCCCTTTACCACCAGAATTTTCTCTGGGGGGGGGGGGCGGCAACATTAGGTTCTCACCATTGTTTGAAGCTAAACCGGGCTGAAATTCTTAGAAAGCAAGGGTACGTATGTGTGATAAAGTAGGTAGTGCGGAATAGTTGCCGGAGGCGCCAATGTTTTGAGACTGCTTAAAGTTTTGTGGCCTAAAACATGTTTTAAGATGGATTTGTATCCTAAATAACGGCACAATTTTAAAGCCAAACAGTACAATTTGCCCTTAAATGACAAGGATGTGTTACCGGGACAAGGCATTAAAATCCCAAGCAATCAAATTTTTTTTAGAAATTTTAAATTAAATTTCTGGTTTGTAAAAACGTTAATTTAAAAAATAACGCTTGTTGCCAGTAATAATTTAATTTTTCCTGAAATCCATGGGGAGCACTTACTCCCCCCCCCCCCCCCACCCTCTCAGCACCCATGGGCAAGTTCAATGTCTTCCAATGGTTGCCAGATCGAGGTTACTCTAAGAGTGAACTGTGGAGTGAACCCTAGTGTCTCCTGGTAGTGGGTGTGGTGTATGTCGGTATGGTACATGATATTTAATCTCAGCTGCTCTTATTGAATCTCCTTGTCCCGAGTAAAACAACATGCAACAATTGCTCGTCTTTGTTCCATGTTGTTTTCCCGGTGCCACCCACAGCCTTCTACTTCCCCGTTATTGGATGGATCACAAAATAAAATCATGACAGTAGATCTCAATTTACACTTTACAGTCTTAATTTGGAACCACAGTTATTTATTTATAGGAAATTTAAATTTTCAAATTACTGTACAGTGTACTTGACTTTTAAAGTTGTTCAAATTTTAAGTGAATTGCTTGATATTGTTACTTGTTACGTTGGATAAAGCAATATAATTTTAACATTTCACCAGCTTTAACTCTAGTTTTGAAAGTGTTGAATGTACTACCCACTTGGGTAGAATGGCTGACTCAATGTCATACAAAGCTTTCATTTCATCGTTGGCACTAGTTGAGCAACTGAACGAGTGATATCAAATGTTATCTGCTTTATTTTGTGATCCATGAACTTGTGAGTGATGTGCGCAATGGTAGGCCTACTTTGTGCCTGAAACTTATTCACATAAACAGCACTGAACAGAAGGTATTTTCAAAAGATTTTAGTTGAGGCCTATCATTTTGTACTAATGTTGAGACGTTTGTCCCATATACGTAATAGTGGAACCTTCATAAAACGTTTCCCAGACTATAGGGATACGTGTACACGTTTTAATGCGTTTACACGTTTACTGTTTCTACGACAATAATAAACGTGTGTGTGTGTCCCTATGCTGTGTGCGGCCAGCCGCTGGCCGGCCGAAATCTCGTCGCGCCATGCAATCTGTGCAGGTCATGGCAGCTGACAAATTGATTGTAGCATTGTTATTAGTTAGGGGCCTTCTGCCTACCCCTCGCGAGATCTTCTGGTATCGTTACCGCTTATCCCCCCTCCTCCCGCCCCGTCTGTCACGACAACTGACAGATAAAAGAAGCAGACTCTCCGTCTCCAGGCATGTGGTTGCTCGCTCGGCCGCTCCGGTCAGCATTTTATCGTTTGTCTCTCGCCGTTACATCATGACGTGTGTGAAAATACAAATTAGGGAAGACGACGGGTAACCCGGGTACGTGTTTCCACTTCTCGTTTACCCGTAAAAACCCGGTTCCTGAATTGAGGTGTCACATTGTAGGCGGAAGGCTCATGTAAACATGCGCTTTCTCATGTCTTTTGTGCTTGGCAGCGTTTTTCTTTTGAATTATAATGTCCTTTGTTCATGCCGCCGACTTGTGGCAGTGTGCTGAGTATGCCCCCCCTGCCTTATCACTCATTAGATTTGATTTGACTGTCGTCTTTATTGATGGCGGGATTAAGGCCTGTTAAGCCACTTCCTAATTACAACAAATCACGACATTACAGGATTACATAAAAAGATGATTTAAAAAAAAAATACTATGATCACGCAAGTTAAATGAGCAATTTAAGAGCTAAAAATAATGTTAACATCATACTAAATAACTAAAACAAACTAAATTATGAAATAATACATTGGGAGTAACATTATTGCAAAGTTAAAATTTTCTAGGGATATGGTAATGTTATGCAAATTGTGGCTTTAAATCTATTATGTTTATCTACAATAGCTTAAGAAACATTCATTCATCCATTCACACAAAAGTACACAATTAATATGGCTTTAGCCATTGTGTGCAGAAACACAAAGTGAGCAGGAGCAGGTCCATGCGATCTTCCAGAGATTATACCGCGTAAATAGTTACCACAGTATGACTTATGTTTTCTATCTACAAGAAGTCAAAACTCAAAAGCTATCACCCATGGTGATATAATGAAATTAAGCACATGGGAATCTAGGGGTACTGCAGAGTTTGGCCTTTCCTTATCTTGTTTACTCTCATTTTCGGGCTCCAGTCCCCTCCCCACGCCTGCACCAATGCATCGTGACCTTGGACTGTGACAAGATATAAAGCAGATGTAATGAATGACGCTGTGCTACGGAAACCACCACTCACTAATTACGACGCGGATGTCAACTTTAGACTAAATAAATATCATCATCATCTTAATCGAACGTCATCTTAATGGCCCGCTGCTGTTCCTCTTTCGTGATTATGAAATACTACTTCATCGGCACGTCATTGTTTATAGAACAGCACTACGTCTGGGATATTACAATGAGTGCGTTTCTTCGCAGTTCATTAGACACCCCACACAATTTTTTTGTGTTACTACCCGGGTAACCGCGGGTAATGTGGACGGTACCCGGGTCGTAAAAAGTCGGGTTTCGTCATCCCTTATACAAATATACTAGGGATGTGCGTGCCAAGAGTGTGCACGTATAGGGAAAGTACACGAATTTGCCCACCCCTACCAGACTAACGTTTTTCTTGAATTAACACGGTTTTTTTAATTCCCAGCCAAAATTCCTATGTTTCAATTTTAAATTTAATACTTGGTTAAACGTTTCTCATAACAACGATTTTCCCGCTATAAACAACACCATGATATAATCACATTCATCATCATTATCCATCCCCTTTTCCTTTCTTCACGTTCAAATACTCCACGAAATAATTCACGTTACGTTTTAAAATTGGCCATGGACTTGCCGCTCAAAGCTCCAATCGTCAAAAAGATGGTCTTTGACGCCGCTTGGCGCCCGACACCAGGTACTCAGGCGAAAGGCAGGCGGCCGGCCTCCTACTAAGTTTCTGGTTGTTTGCCGGTTGTGCTTCTTTCTTCATTCGTACCCAAAAAAAAACGTCGAGACCTCTCAATCAAATTCTCAAGTCTATGGATCGTTGTTTAACTTCATTCGAGAAAACCGTCCAAAGAAAAATCACCCATTTCTTCCGAAAATAATTGAGTGACGTGTTTCCATAGCATGACTAAAGTGTCATTTATTCATTAGTCTAAAGTTGTTACCGCCCGTAAGAGTGAGTGACGTTGTTTCCGTAGCATTGAAAAAGTGCCATATGATGTGTCATTTATATTATAATTTAGTCTTAAGTTGACATCCGCGTCGTAATTAGTGAGTGGTGGTTTCTGTAGCACAGGTCTTATTTATTTTAAATTTAAAGTAGTAATCGTGAGTGTAATAAATCCTTTCAACAAGTAACAGCAATTAAAGTGTTTCATTTCCACAACCTGACAGACAACAGTGACAACAGTGTCGCCCGAGTAAGCAACCAAGATTCTTGACCTCTAGTTGTTTCTTCTCTTCTTCTCGCGCCGCTCTCTCTCTCTGTCTCTCTTTCGCGGCAGGCAGCAGCTGGGCACATGATGACATGGCTTGCAGTAGGACTCGTCGACGGAGGGGCAAAAGGGGGGGGGGGGGGGGGGGTGCCGTACAGGATGTGCAATGAACGGGCTAGGTGGCCTAGAGTTGACAGCACTGATAGACAGGCAGATGCCTGATAAAGATGTGCAGTGTAAACCGAGAGCGAGCCTTCCAAAATAGATGCGATTATAAAGTGCTATTTTTCAAATTTTATTTTTGGAATAGAGTATCACGTTATATTCAGGCTAATTGGTAATGAGATTTATATACTACATTTAGCTACAAAGTCGGTGTGTTTAGTGATGTTTTGGGTCAAAATCTCCCAGAAAGACACCATTTAGGATTGCTCTTTGTCAATGTTAGTGGCAATTTTTGTAATTTTGGGGTATTTTTGTGATTTAAACGGTTCTTCCGTTATGGGTCGTCCCCCAGAAAGTGTTCAAATGTTTTTGTTTTTTTTATTTGATTAATTTTTGCAAGTTATGTGTCAAACTGAAGATAAAGACCCAGAATTACTGTTTTTTTCAAGAAAAAGAACGGGTTTCCATTCTAACACTTTCAATTTGACCTTACAAATAGGCCTACAAAATTATTCGTGTTAGTTCTATCGCGTTAAAAAAATGCAAAAGATGATTTTTTTTTTTTACCAATTAACACATTAGTAAGTAAATCCAACTGCATCATCAATCCTAGATTGTCATTTTATGATTCACATAATTATTTGTTGTGTGTATTGTTGTTACGTTAACATATATATATATATTTTTTTTCCCTATGCCGAAAGCTTGATTTTTCAATCATTTTTCTTCCTGGCTATCCCGTAAAATATGTGCTTCCTTCTCTGGCCCGCTCAGGTTATTTGGCAGGGCGTCAAAGTCAGATTTAAGTGCGGCGCAGCTGAAGAGGTGCGCTCTGTCCTGAAAACCCGATGTACATAGTTTGCAAGTTGCTGGTTTCCCTTTGGATTTGAAATGACTCAAGTGGTGCTTTCAGGAGTCATGTCCTGTGGCCAGCCCGGGAAATGCCGCTGTTGCCACCTTTTTGTCCAGGATTTGTCTGGCCCTTTGAGGACCTCGTCCCCCCATGGTTTTTGATACATCTTTGGCCCCTTGGAAGTCTTCCATAGGGTGTCTTGAGGCCCTCCTTTGCAAGGGTTTTTTGGGAGAGTTTTGGGGGGTATTGCCGTTTTTCAGGGGGGACTTCTTTTTGCCCCAAATGGCTAGCGCATCAGCCTTTTTCGTTGCCAGGGGTTGAGTGGCTGGGACCCCATTTTTAAAAGAAAAAAAATTTTTTTTAAAAA